>MU399970.1:5327-78721 GCA_022578945.1 Hypoxylon fuscum
AAAACTATAAGCACATAACTATAAGCACATAACTATAAGCACATAACTATAAGCACATAACTATAAGCACATAACTATAAGCACATAACTATAAGCACATAACTATAAGCATAGAAATGTGTATATGTGCAAAGGTCAGGGCGTCACGGCAAAAGTTTGGTAAGCCACGTGTGGGCAGATTTAGTCGCACAGTACTGTTAATAATCATAATGTCTTAACGCCCTAAAGCTATAGCGCTCAACCACCTAAGCTGTAGTGGACGGGCCACTATCGGCTCATCGCTTAGCTAACCGGTTAATATGGACAGTACAAATTATTAGGTGGGCCCTACTAAAGACAGTGCTACCTAGGATCTGGAGATGTTCGGCAGCTTCCCAACATTCTCGATGTTAAAGCGTCGTTCATGTAAATGAGAGACAGGCTAACCGCGTTACGCGCCAAGTATTTCCCACTGCGCGATCGTATCCACCGAGACGGACCGGACCAGGCGACCAGGTCATCGTCGCCCGGGATCAGTCGACAATAGTACTCCACCCTAAGCAGCCATTGGTCCTAGAGATCACAATTGCCTCTGCTGGGATATTCCAGTTCCAAGCATCCGGAAGAAGGAGAATGCTAGGGATGTAGATACCTCGATGGCGTCTCGTGGCTGAACGATGTAGTACGGCTCTATCCAGGAGGCCTGCGCCCTAGTTGTGTGGTCAGCGCTTGAGCCATGATAAGGGGCGCCGTAAAGCGCGTGGGCTCGAGAGGCTTCCAATTCCCTCGAAGGTGGTTGCACTCAGGGGTCGCGTGTCTACTTGGACTTCTCCGAGGACAGCCTGAGCCGTGAGGCAATCTACCTCGAGTTTGTCCCCCTCCGTAGATGCTCGGTAATAGGCCGCCGCTGCAGACCTCTCCGCAGGCCGAAAGGATTTGCCGTCTCACACCATTGATATCTGGAAGCTCGATCTCTCTGCCTACGGCTCGGTTGTCACATTCGCTGAGCGCGCAGCAAAAACGTTCACGCGGCTCGACATCGCCATCCTCAACGCAGGTATATGTCCTACGAAGCGCGTTGTGAATCCGTCAACTAGCCATGACGAGATCATCCAAGTTAATTATCTTTTCCCTGCGCTGTTAATTATCCTTTTCCTACTAGTCGCCAAAGCCGTGCGAAAAGACCAGCCGCATCCGACCTGCATTACCCTTGCCTATCTGAGGTAAGAATTTGAGCGTAGTTCCTGGTCGACAACCCCTTGCCGATTCTGGCGGCGCTCGACGCCCCCGGGGAAGCTGCTAATAACACGACTGACCGCATGTTCGTGTATAAACTATTGGGCCAGTATTTCATCTCAAAGCTGGCCAGCTTGCTACCTACCTCGGTGGCGGTTATTAATAGCGCCTCGCCTGGCTCAGTCTACGACTCGCAATTCAGTCGTGAAATTCAGTCGGATACCGACAAGACACCCGCCGGACAGATCATAAAGATGATTCTGCGACGTGTTGGGAACAGCTCAGCCGTTGGTGCGCGCATGATAACAGATGCGGCTATTCAGCATAGGTGACCCATGGGCAGTTCTTATCATTTCAGAAACTCGTACCGTAGGGATTTTCCTTTCCTCATCTGCTTCTCTATTTTTGCACTAGTGGCTGTACTAACGGCGATTTGTGGCAGCATGGTTCCTGTTATCTACAAAGGGGGGGGGACTTCCTAACAGCTTTGGAAGGAGACGATGGACGAGCTTTCTTTCGCTAAGGCATAAGACGTGATAAAAGAAGTATGTGTTACGAAATTTAGCTTGAATTTGGCAATGTGAGATACACCCAAGGATTGCTATGGCGATGCCTAGTCCTCAGACTTGATGATTCCCTTGCCTTCTACTAAAACCGGACGTTCCTTTCCGTTTAGACATGGGGGTATCGGCCTTTAGGGGCCTCTTTCTCCCTCCTCAGTAAGTCCATCTCACTCTGAAATGCTGCCATCCTGTTGTTCATGACCAGATATTCGTCGAACATAGTCTTCATTGCATTGCGCGCTAGTTGACTCGCAGCATTGGCCGAGTCCACTGATTTGCACATGTCCTCATACAACGACTTCTTTGCCTTTTCCTGCCAACCCTCTGCGCCGTCGTTACAGTACTTGTTGAATTCGGTCTCCAGCTGTGTGTGCTCGGCTTGTAGTTGCATGTACTTGCTAGCTAGGTGGTCGCTGCGCTCCTCTGCCACTTTCGTGGTCTCATACAGCTGGGTGACCAAGCTGTGGACGACCGGAGGGATCCCAATGCCTTGGTGGCGCATGTCAGTCATGATGTCGACGACGGCTTCATATCCGTCATCCTTGTGGGTGGCCGGACTCGGCGAGGAATAGGGGGTTGTGACTGGATTCATATTGGCCCTGCAATTTTATGAGTACGCGCAATTTTCATTTTATGAGTAGATTAACTTACGGTGATGAAGTCGTTGGCCAATGTCTGATTCTTCGGAGATGATGAATTTTGACAGAACCTGTAAGGTTCTTAGGGAATTCAATGATGTGATGAAGCTACCTATTGTCTTTGTGTGGACAAAAAGTAGGTCCTTGGCTCAACGGTTGAGTTGTCGTAATGTTGGTGGGGTATAAATAAAAAAGGGGTAGTGATTAACAACGAAGATTTCGTTTAATACAAGAATAGCACTGAAAAAGCAGACATTTGAGGCGGTGGATGATGTCCCTGGTGATAATTCCTGACTTTATATAAGTGCAATTGAGCGTCTGGCAATATCGTCAATTTCAACGCGCACCAAAGGGAGTAATACCTCCCCAACGAAGCTTCTTATTTTGCGACAAACTCATGGCTACAACTCGCCATTAATATTCCCGGCCATGATGTTTGCAACCCAATTTTCCTACTCGTGACATAAGCCGTACT
The DNA here is from genome assembly GCA_022578945.1 of Hypoxylon fuscum. Classification (NCBI taxonomy): domain Eukaryota; kingdom Fungi; phylum Ascomycota; class Sordariomycetes; order Xylariales; family Hypoxylaceae; genus Hypoxylon; species Hypoxylon fuscum. Next base: position 8,219 of record MU399970.1, read on the forward strand.
GGTTGTTGCACCAAGACTCCAGAGTAAACAACACATTTTCATCATTCTCAGCCCGTTTGTGAATGCATCCACTTCATTTCCGAATGTATTCACTACCTGGGTAGGTAAGAGGTAGGTACTCTGTAATGAAGTTGTATGAGGCTCATATCACGAACATGTTTATACCAAAATTAGTGATGCAATCAGTTTAAGGAGAAGGCCCATATTCACTAATAAGATATCTCTAAGGATTTCCTCCGCGAATCGCAACGGTTGTGACTATCTGGCCGTAGACCGGCCAATGTTTTCAAGATCAGTTTAGGTAATCAACACATAGGCTGCCTATCTTCGCTGTAGTTTTCTTCATTTAGGCACGCGCAGATGTGCTAGAGGCTTGGTCGTCCAAGCTTGGCAAAAATTAACGGATGGGGCACGTTATTTTGACGATAATTACGTCGATCTTTTGCACTATAATAGTAGCGGTCTATAATACCCCAGACCCAGACACTAAGCCCCGCGGGGTGATCACTGATTCTACATAATGGGGCGGATGGCGGCTGGCGTATTGCCATTTATGGGCCAAGTGGAGTTGAAGACATCATTGGGAGTCATTTGTCAACACCAAGGATTCAAGCCTAGGATTGGTGACGGTTCTAACCACACGATATATATGAAGATTGTCTGTCTGGGAAGGCAGGCGCATGTTCGCTTTACAGACTTACCAAGTATAGAATATTGTTGGCAACACTTCGCGAAGTGGCTTGATTCACATAAGCTGAATCTCCTCCGCAAGGAGTACAAATTCGCGGAGGTTGATGAGACCGAACCCCCTAGTGAGACAGGAAGCCTCCGTAAGATCAAGTATTGCTTTGTTCGTATAAATAAATTTCCTAAATTATTAGAAACAATAGTTTCTCAACATCATTTAAATAATATACCACGCCTCTCATCGCATACGCCGCCCAAATGACTTTGTGTTTCGATGTTTGCTTTCCAAGAATGGAGATCTGACCGGACGAACTCGGTGCGACTTCGACTTACACGGAGCCGTCTTCTCGGCAACAGAGTGCGAAAATATGGGGCGTGGCTGTCCGAACTTGGCTTCGGCCTTTTATATACCGAGACTGTCACAAGCCGAGGAAACCACAGTACTTGCCCTTAGACTTTGTACTGTAGCTCGGGCCTCCATCTATCATCTAAAACCGAATATTTCACCTATTTCCTTCGATTCTTAAACTTGGTCAACATTCACAGGGATATACTTCCCAACTTTTCCAAAAGGGTTGGTGATAATTAGGCTAGGTACTCACTTCTACGTTTGACGTAACTGTCTAAGAAATTAGTCATGCTCGGAGTGGGTCCAAAAGCTCCCTCGACATGCGTCGGCGCGACCATATGAGCGCCTCAGTATCGGCACTTGACCTCGGATATAGCTATACGGGTACTAGATTCCTTAGGTCAAGTAGCTATCAGGTTGATTTCTCATATGTAGCTCTTTCCCTGATCCCCTTTCTCCATAACATCTTAGGCTCGGAATTGGTCCATGGTTTTGGCTACCTGAGTCCACCTAAGCTGAAGGCGGCAAGCTGTATTGGGGTAATCGGTGTCGCACTAAGTGGCTCTGCTCACAACGTCCGGCCCCGGGGGCTAGGGGGTATACGCAAAGCTTGACCGGCGGTGCCGGTCTAACTTTACCCGAAGCAAGCCAACCTGTTCCATCTAAACCTATGATTGGCCCATGTCAACCCCTTGGCAGCTTTAAAATAGCACCAGTTACACATGCAGGTGTAACGGTAGCGAATCTACAGGTTCCGTCAGCAAAGATCGTGACAATATCATGGTTTACGTACTCAAAGACCCACATATATATCCTGTTGCAGCTCCCAGGACATGTGTGCCTATCTGCATACGCATGGTAGTCATGTGTAAGAAACGTCTGGCTCGCATCGCTCGCTGTTTTCCACCGTATAGATTCAATGGAGTCATGAACGCCCCAAATCAATTCATCCCGCGGGGTGGCCTCCGCTCCCCCTCCGATTACTCCGCAAAGGAATCAAGTAGCTCCATCGTGGCCATCACAATGCTGTCACGATCGAGGTTTGGAAAATGAGATATCTAGAATATAAATATTTCGTCCGTTGTCTGTGGTAAATCTAAGTTTTGTCAGTCATTAGTGACAACTATCGTCGAGACTGCCTGTCTACAAGTTAGCCCCTTACCTTCTACAAATATCTTCAACTTGTGTCTTTCACTCTCCTCACTAATTCTTGAATTAGAAGCCCTACGGCTGGTATGGTACTGAAGTTTGATTCTCTGATTATATAATACTTCTATAAACATGTTTCAGCAATATGAACGCGTGCCAACACACTACGTGTTAGATGCCACACATAAGGAGGCAGGGTCAGAAAAGACGCCATCTTTGACGCTCGTCTCCACTGGCGGCAACGACAAGTGCCAGTTCAGCTTCGAGGCGCTGCGTCCGAATGTATTCCGCACTACATTCACTGCCGCACAGCACCCGTTGCCGCCACATCCCAGCGCCAAACGTCCGGAACCTGCCTTTGGAAGTACCGGCCCCGAAGTCAGCATTGATACGGAAAACAGCCTCCAAACAATCAAAGTTGGGTACACCAAAGCCGTTATTGGCTGGACCAACACACCGGTAGTCTCCTTGTTCTTGGATGGTCAGCAAAAACCACTTTACCGCGACCTGGACTTCCGGTCCTACGCTCTCGATGGATCGGGTGTGGCTCACTATTCGTCTTACAAGAAGGATAGCTTACACGTTGGCCTCGGGGAGAAAGCAGCACCGATGGACCTCAGCGGTCGTTCATTCTCCATAACTGCCAGCGACACTTTCGGGTACGATGCTTACCGCACAGATCCATTGTACAAACACATCCCTCTGTTGATAAATGTCACCCCCAAAGGCTGTGTTGGTATCTTCTCCACCTCTCATTCCCGGGCAACATGGAATGTTGGGTCCGAGATCGACGGCATGTGGGGCCATTTCAAGGTATATCGGCAGGCTCACGGCGGACTTGAAGAGTACCTTATCGTTGGCAAGACGGTTGCCGAAGTTGTGAGGTCCTACGCCGAGCTAGTAGGATTTCCGCTGCTAGTGCCTCGCTACATGATGGGCTACGTCGGCGGCGGAATGAAATACAGCATGGAAGACGACCCTCGCGGATGTGACTGCGTTCTCGACTTCATCCGGAATTGTGAAAAGCATGGCATGCCGTGTTCAGCTTTTCAGATGAGCTCGGGCTATACCGTGGCTGAGACCGAGCCCAAGACCAGAAACGTGTTCACCTGGAACCGGCATCGCTTCCCGGATCCTCGGGAATTCACGCGCGAGGCCCATAAGCACGGGGTTCGTCTGTTGGCCAATGTCAAGCCGTATGTACTGGCAAACCATCCTGCCTACCCAGAGCTGGTGAAGTCTGGTGCCTTTTTCAAGGATCCAAACACCATGACTGCTGCAGTTGCACGGCTTTGGAGTGCGGGAGGAGGAACGAGCGGAGAAGGTAGCCACCTTGACTTCACGTCCAAGGCAGGATACAACTGGTGGTACAATGGCGTGAAGGCTCTTAAGGATGTTGGAATTGATGTCATGTGGAATGACAACAACGAATACAACACTCCTAGCGATGACTGGCAATGTGCACTTGAGACTGTCACCATACCACCTGGCGTATCCAGCAAAAACATCGGACTCTGGGGTAGAGCGCTCAACACCGAGCTCAACGGAAAGAGTTCTCACGATGCTACCATCGAAGGTGAACCCGGGGTTCGTCCCTTTGTTTTAACCCGTAGTGCGACCGCAGGCACTATGAGATACTGCGCCAGCTCGTGGAGCGGCGATAACGTAACGAGCTGGGAAGGAATGAAGGGGGCAAACGCGCTTGCGTTAAATGCAGGCTTCTCACTAGTTCAAGTAAGTATCAGTCCACAAATCACATCTAAAAGCCCCCTGATCTCATATATCCACCTAGTGCTATGGTCATGACATTGGCGGCTTCGAAGGCCCCCAGCCGACTCCGGAGCATCTTGTTCGATGGATACAGCTTGGCATTCACTCACCGCGGTTCGCCATCAACTGCTATAAGACCAACGAAAACAATAGTCTTAACGGGGACGTCATCGAGCCATGGCAGTACCCTTCTGTACGGCCCATCATTCGAGATGCGATCAATCGCAGATACGAATTGGTGCCATATACATATTCGCTCATGCTGAAATCGCACCGGGAGGCCATTCCTCCTCAACGTTGGACCGGCTGGGGCTACGAGTCTGATCCTACAGTCTGGACCAAGGAGCTGTTGAAAGGCGACACTCAATACTGGTTCGGAGACTCCTTGATCGTCGCGGGCGTCTACGAGCCCGGCGTCTCAAGCGCGCGAGTCTACCTCCCGGACCAAAGCGGATCCGACCTCGGATTTTTAAATCTCTCGGCGCCCTACCAATACCTCGCGGCCGGCAAATGGCACGAGATCTCCTCAACGTGGCATAGCTCCATCCCCGTGCTCGCGCGCATCGGCTCGGCCATCCCGACTGGAAAGTCTAAGCCGACGACGAGCGTCGCGGCAGAGGACCCAGAATTCCCGGGCATGGAGAAGGACGACTACCGCGGCGTCGAGATCTTCCCTCCGCCGCTGGCGCAGTATCCTCACTGCCCACCCAGTGAAAACGGAGACGAGACTACCGTCAGCGCCAATGCAGAGACAAAATCGTTCCACAACACTTGGCTCGAGGACGACGGCACGAGCCCGGTGGAAAAGGCGGATGCCTGCGAGGTCAGCATCACGTACAGCGTTGTAAGCGACGCGATCCACGTAAAGGTAGCAACAAAGAAAGAGGGCCAGTTCGAGCCGCTGTGGCTGAAGAATGGCGTCACGGTTGTGCTGCCTGTGGGCGAAGAGCGCGCTGTCGAATCGGAAGTTGGCGGGGGCGCGGACGGCTCCCTGCAGGATCTAGGCCGGGATGAGCGAGGTCGACGTATTTGGAAGGTTGGCGTCTCTACTTCGTAAAGATGGATGCAAATGGGAAATTAGAATAGCTAGGAACTGGAATCGGCAGTGGACACGGCATTTTCATCATTTTATTTTATACTTGGGTAGTACATAGTAATAACTCATATCATCCCAATAAAAGCAGTGGTTAACCTGGTATGTAGACGGTAGTCAAGTTAATATGTGGAAGAGATGTACACTTGACGGGCGGACCTATGGTTTTATGGGTAATTTACCCATGTAAGCCATTGCAGGTATAAAGTGCAATAATTTTTATCATCCAACCATGTTTACTTCACGTTCAAAGGCATCAGTGGTTTAGTGGTAAAATCCATCGTTGCCATTGGCAGCCATCGATGGGCCCCGCGTTCGATTCGCGGCTGATGCATTTTCATTTTTTTTCCCTTTAAAATTTTCCATCCATTGTTCATTTTTGTCAACTCATACTAGAAGCGCAAAGGATGCTAACCTTAGCTACACTCTTCGTGCCTCTATAATCAGTGAAGTGAGATCTATGTAGGTAGGCACCAGGTTACAATGTGGAGGGGGCTGCGCTGGTTTCAACTTGGAACCCCTGCTGCATCTCATCCTTCCGAACTGAGCATCACCAAGTTCAGCTCTCGTCCCCATTGTCCAATTATTCGCACACTTCCTTCTTACTTACATACCTAATGTATGTGCCACATCCTCGCCCAGTAGGTATCGAGCATTCGTTCTATTGGCGGCATTCGCTATGATATCGCATGCAAAATCGCAACCAATGAAGTCCCGGGGCCTACCGCGCGATCATTATGGATGAGTTTGCCCAGCTGTCTCGCGAGAACTTCGAGGTCTTCCAGCGGTACGGCGACGCCCTCGGGCCCGACCCCAAGCACCGCGCCATCGCCATATGCGCATCGCCGTCTGCGCCCCCGACCTACGTCGAGAAGGACCTGAAGCTGGACCAGCTGCCCAAGTTCTTCGAGAACCAGAATGCGCATGCGGCGGGGGTGGCGCAGGCCGCCTCCCTCAAGCTGGTCGTCATGGACAGCAGGCTCGAGTCGTGGTCCAACTTCTCCGCCTCGCTGCGGACGACGAAGGACGTGTTTCTGAGCCTGGTCGACGTCATGCGCATGAACCCGGCGGCGCTGTGGCTCCTGCGCAGCGAGTACGACGGCTTCCACCACTTCGAGTCGTCTAGCACCTCGCCGTTCGCTAACGACGATGGTGACGGTGACGGTGACGGTGACGGTGGCGGTGACGTAGGGGCCGACGTCAACACGTACTACGTGGGCACGTCCAACTTCGTGCTGGTGTGGACGTGGGACGGGCGGAGGCGGTGCACGCGCGCGCTGTGGATCCTGCGGCAGCAGCAGAGCTTCAGCAACAGCGCGCCGGTGGCGTGGTTCGTGAACGTGCTGCGGCGGCACCAGGCGCACGCGCACTCGCCGCACCTGCTGGCGTACGCGACGGCGCTGAGCACGGCGTGCCTGTTCGACGGGGAGACCGCGTACCGGGCGCACGTGGTGCGGCTCACCGAGCGCGAGACGGGTTACAGCACGCACTCGTCCAGCATCGAGGAGCGCCTCGGCATGGAGTCGCTCACCGTCTCCATTAAGGAGGTCGGCGAGGTCCTCAACCACATCGCCAACAAGCAGCGCCACTTCCGCTTCGTCGACGCCATGCTGGATTTCGTCGTGCAGAACGCGATTGAGGACCCGCGAGACCGGACGGAGGCCGAGGAGAAGAGCACGCGCAAGCTCATCGCTGCGATACCCCTGCTTAGAAGGCGCATGCACGCCTCTCGGGACTACCTGGAGTACTTAAAAGAACGGGCAGAGCGCTTGTCTACGGTGGTAGGTACCTTCGGAGCGGTCACTCCGATTCTCAACTCTCCGTCACCATTCCTAGGTGCCCCCCTATATTACGCGTATGTCTAGCTAATATAAGTAGCTCTTCGCGCTCCTAACACACGAAGACTCGGCGACGCACGCGGAGCTGGCGGACGCACGCGGAGCTGGCGGACGCGAGCCGCAAGATCGCGGAGGCGTCGAAGCGCGACAGCTCGAGCATGAAGACGGTGGCCATCATGACGATGGCGTTCCTGCCGGCGACCTTCTTCGCAGCGCTGTTCTCGGTGCCGTCGCTGGACTGGCGCCCCGACCCCGGGGGCGGCGTCATCCAGCCCAATTTTTGGATTTACTGGGCCTTTACGCTGCCTGCTACCGCCATCGTGTTTGGGCTCTGGTTTCTTCTGGATAATACGGGTCGCGATAGGGATGATACAGATGGAAGTGTAGCGGCGGAGGACGGGCCCCGTGACGATGAAAGGCCGCTTAGTAAGAATAGCAAGTTTGAATAGAAATGTTTTATGCTACATTTTGCTAGGCCGGAGATTCTTCGTAATAGATATTTCTGAAGAGGCATCTATTTGATCTAATCGTGCTCCTTGAATGAACGGCATTTACAAGATACCTAATTTAGGTTTGTCTTTAAAGTACCTTAGGTTAGGTAGAGAAGACGATGCATTAGCTGTTGCTCTATGTCATAGTAGGTACGGGCAACTCTGAGATGATGCGCTACTCAAATCGTACTGTCTTCCATATAAGATCAACTAATGGCAGCATATTCACTCAAGACCTCCTAATTATGGCAAGGCTCTTCACATTTTTACGAGCATTAACACATAACATGCAAAGTGATAAGGTGTCTAGAAAGACTCTCATTGTTGAGCTTTCTTTCGACGTACGAGTAAAACATTCGCATTAGATTAGGGGTACTAATAAGTACCGAGACTCTGATTCAGCCTCATTTCGGGACGAACTCTCGAACCTCAGGGCTCAGATTCCTTCAACCCTTCCACTAAACCAGCCTAGGTTAATGAACGCCGTGCAGTATGCAGTAATATCCTTGACAACCAGAGGATATGAACTCAGTGAATAACCCTGAGCGGCCTGAGCGGGTCGCAATATGGAGAATATTCTATGCCCAAAGCTTCTTGCTGTTATCCATCGGCAAAGCAGTCGACACCTCCACGGTTGGTTTCCCGTTCTGGCCGTCGCGCAATGCCGCACCACCCCTTACCATACGTCCTCTTCTTCGCCTTCGGGCAGCTCCTCGTACATGCCCATCGCCTCCCCATCATTATCCATCTCGTCCATATCTCCAACTTCGTCGTCCTGAAAGTTGATGCCGTCGCTTCCATCGAATTCGTCTTCGCCAAACGATGCTTCGGTATGAGAATCGTCATCTGAATCCGGCGGGATGGGGTTCTCTTCGCGGAATTGTTTCAGCTTTTCGAAAATAGACATCGGCTTCGACTGGATGGGTCCGTCGTATTCGTTCTCAGAGCCATCAGAATCCTCCTCGCCTCCGGAATTGTCGTCGCTCTCCGATCCACCCACTGCATTGTGATTATGCTGCACCGCATCTTCATCCTCCTCATCTTCCGTGTCGGAAAGAACAACGCGGCTGCGTTTAACAGGTCGCGAGGGCGTTTTGACCTCTTCGTCGCGCTCGTCTTCAGAATCGTGTTCATCATCCGAAGACACGATGCGACGCTTACGTCGAACGGCATTTCGAGGAGGTTCCTCATCAGAAACGTCGCCTGTTGAACTAGCACCTGGGGTAGGCGATTCGGGCTCAAGGCTAGAAAAGTTGGCGGCTTCTGCTTCGTCGCCCAAGCGGAGTTCTGGATTCTCGTCTTGAAGTGGAGAGAATCCGTTGATGGCAGACACATTGTCTTCCTCCTCCTCGACGTCCTCCTCAATACCAGAGTGCACGACCAAATCATCTTCTTCCTCGCTCAGGTCGCCATCACTGCCAATCGTCGCATCGTCTATTCCGTCGCTTTCGTACTCGTCCTCAATGCCAGATTCTGAGCCAGATTGGTCCGGGTTGCTATAATCTGAAGGATATAGATCCTCCCAATTTTCTCCGCGTGATACAGCGTCCGAGATTTCATGATAGCGGGCAAGCCCTCTCGCAAATGCGAACTCGATCACAGGCCAAATCTTTCGGCCCAAAACTTCCCCTTCATAAGGGTAAGCATTGTCCTCGGCAAATTGGCGATGTTTTTCGATATCTGGCCAACAGTACAAAAATTCCACTACCTCCTCTTCATCGTGTACTTTCTCTGTATGTTGGGAATGGAATTTCAGAACCGAGTCGGATCCGCACCAACTTAGGCTCTGACGTCGAAATTGAGAAGAATCGAAGCAGCGAAATATTCCTTTCAACTGATCCCTCTCTCGAGTTGACACGTTTGGCTCAGGCGTATACGACAGTCGGAAACTATTTTCTTCGCAAGCAAGGTATTTAGTGTTCCCGAGTAAATCGATCAGTTGTTCCAGCTCAAAAGTGTCGATTGCACGACCGGTGATAAAGATAACGTCCTTCTCACTGTTGTAACGAAGAACACCGCGCCCCCCGCGCATATCGAGGGTGTCGGGATAGGACTTTAATGCTATCTCACGGCTCTCTCGGTGTGTAGCTAGCATCGCCATAGCAGGGGCAATCTGGTGTAGCAGAGGCGCGCTCTCCCATAGTTCATCGGCGGGTTCATTCATGACCATTAGCGGAAAGAGCCGTGCCTTGGCTGTTAGGTCCGGATCAAAGAACTCCCAAATATGGGTGCGGAGTTCAGGGGGCAACTTCTTGAACTGGGGAAAGAAGAACTGCTCGGTGTCGCTCATTCCATCTTCCGATTCGCCATCAGACTCGGCAGCTTCCATGTCCAGAAAACCATTGGCATTTTCGGACCCAGACTCCTCCGAGTCATATTCCTCCGAGTTATCTTTCTCGGAGTCTTGTTCCTCGGAATCTTGCTCTTCAGAATCGTGTTCCTCCGAGTTGTGTTCATCTGAGCCGCGTTCATCAAGTCCGTCATCCTCCTGCTCAGACGCGACGCGCTCCTCGATATCAGATTCCTCCGACATGGTACTAGTGGGTCAAAGTACCTCAATTAGGGATGTGAGATTAAGCGATTGGATAGGTAAGTAGAAAATGCGGCAATAAGTCAGCCACAAACTTGATGCAAATAGAGACGAAGAACGAGATAAATAGATGATTATGAGAAGTAGAGAGGCTTTGAGATGAGAATTGATGATGAAGAAAGGTTGGAATTCGTAAGGGAGGTTTAGAGCTTAGAAGCAGGTAGGTACAATCACAAACGCTAAATTGTGGCTTGACGGAGTGAGACAATGCACCTGCCAAGGTAACGGCCGGGCCGGGCATAAGCTGGGGAAGTGGCGGTGCACCATCCAAGGAAGCCACGTCGCACAGGCCTCCTCTCCTTTCGCTTCCATTCCTACATAGAAACCGCGTCCTTTATCTCACTCATCTCGGGCAGTCACTTGGTACCAGAACCATAAAAGTCGCTAATTATAACTACAGGCGATATCAAATCATATCAATGGGTCGCTTCATCCACAATTTGCATTCGTTCGGAGCTCTCAATCTCGTACGTATCGCTGCTCAATGACGCAGGTGTTTCTAAGAGAACCTCTAGGGCTACAATCAGACTCAATGATTAGGTGCAATTCACTAACATGGCCGAAAATACGTGTGTGTAAGGAAATATGGAAAAAGAAGGCACGGTCTATTTCATTTTGGTATGCTATGCTTAGTATGCTACCTGGGTATCAATTCCACTCCGTAGAAAGACGGTCGCCTACGTCATGCAAGCAAATCAACCGTTGGCTTGTGCAGGAGCCGTAGCCGCGTGCGCCCCTATTCCGCCCTATGAGCTCAGCTCGTCCGTGGGCATCCGTTCCATGGATCCAAACGCCTGTTATGCAATGCCGGAACATGAAGTAGGTAAAACCTAACCCCTTAACTCTTGGTCGATCCTGCCTTCCCGCTGCTGTGGCGCGAGATGCTGCTCCACGAGAGTCGGTTCGTCTTCGCCTTCTCCTCTTTTTCTTTCTGCTGCGGCGGCGGCGGCGGCGGCGGCGACTGCTGTTGCTGTGATTGCTGTGGTAGTGGAAGGAGCTGCGGCAGCAACCCTAGTTCCCGCTCCCTGGCCCCGCGCTGCTGCGCGTCGCGCATCGTGAAGCAGCGCAAGATTCCTAGGTAGACGCAAGTGTCCTGCGCGAAGCTGCGGCCGGCGAGCACGTTCCAGTCCTCGCGGTCGGCGCGTCTGCGGAAGCCGTCGGCCAGCAGCACGAAGCGCGCGAGGTAGTCGGCGAGGTTCCAGTCGGGCTTCCTAGCCTGCGTGAACTTGCTCGCGGGCTTGTCGCCGTGCTTGACCGTCTGCAGCTCGAAGAAGAGCTCCTCGGCCACCCACTTAGGCTTCTCGTGCACGAGGTGCAGGTCGCGGTATCGTCGAACGAAGTCCGTCCCTAGGTCCAGCACCTCGCGGCTGCTGACGAACTCTTTCAGCACTGTCCTGTTGATGTCTTGCTCTGCCGCCACCTCCTCGATCATCGCGCTGATGCTATGCCAGATGGCACCCGTCGGCGACGAACGCCAATCCTTGCCGACCCCCTTGTCAATTTTCGACGAGCTCTTGCGCGAGCCCGAGCCGTTCGAGCCGTCGGATCCCGCGCGCTGGACCGAGGCGGAGGACGACGGGGAGAGTTTGGTGTACGACTTCTCGTCTCTTCGGAGGCGCCCTATGTGGTCTCTGAAGAGCGCGACCGTCTCCGCCGCGTTGCGCATGTCATGCATGTTGTTAGGTTCTTGACATGATTGTTGCGAGCCTAGCGAATTGCGGTCGCGACTGAATGAAGACGCAGTGTGTGAGTGCCACGGACGCATGTGAGATGAGTGCGCGGATGTGGATGTGGGAGTAGTTGAGGTAAGTTTGCTATGCATTGAAAAATCCATGGTGACGGAAATCAAGAAGCGTGGAAGAAAAGGTGAGAAATATGGGCAACTGGTGCCAATTGCGCAAGAATAAAACGATTTACCGTTGAAACCGGACGAAACTTAGAGTGCACACAAAAAAAAGAAATATATATCCTTCCTGAGGATATACAAGACAAGAAAATGGTTGGTTTCGTGTGAACTTACGCAATGACTGGCCAATATCCAAAGATTTTAGACCTGGGGTTGAGGTGTAATTTTCTCCGGTACTCAGACCACGTGTTTGCCTTTTATACCGCGTCGCCGAGAAGCAAAGATACTAATATACCTATAAGGTAACAACAATCGCATTGTCATACTAGATAAAGACATTTATTTGCATATTCTAACACACAATCATGAAATGACACGTGAATATACATCCCGCTTTGTTGCCCATGCGCTCCCTTTCCCCCCGCCTTCTTGCGGTCCTTGTCCCACTGTCGGGTATGAAATACAACATTTCTTTCGACAAGCTTTGTTTTAAGGGGACAATAGTAGGAGAACAATGTCATTTTCCCCTTCTGTTTTTTTTCTTTCACCTCCCCCCTTTTCAACGCTTGTAGTTGCATTCCATGCGCAAAGCAAGAACCCCCTTTTTTCGACAGCAAGAATACGTCAGCCAGCGACACGCTTAGCAGCCGACGTAGATGGCGTTGGCGAAGAGAGCGTAGGTGTCGGCGTGGTTCAGGTTCTGGGAAGCAGAGAGACCCTGCACACCGCTGTAGCCGTAGGTGCCGTAGTCGGAAGTGCCCTTGATCTGGGTCAAGTGGGTAGACTCGTGCAGGGTGGTGGTGGCCTGGTCCTGAGCGTGGCAAGTACGGGACAGAGCAGGCAGAGCAGAGAAGTACAGAGGGCAGTTGACCATGTAGGACTGCGACGGCAGGGTGTAGGCGAGGACACCGCTGGAGCAAGAGGAGTAGACGTCAGAGCAGTAGAGGTCGGAGGCACCGCTGGAGGTGCTGCCGCACTCGGTGACGATCCTGCCGAAGACGGCGGCGACGGTGCTGCGCGTGGTGGACGTGCTGGACTTGAAGTACTCGGTTACCTTGGTAGCCGAGCCAGATGAGGCAGCGGTCTGGGCGGCGGCGGCCAAAGCACGGCAGTTGCTGATGGCCGTGTTGGTGGCAGTGAGCTTAGTGCCAGTGCAGTCCTGCACGTCAATGCGCTTGGCGTGGAAGCGGCGGCGGACCTCCTTGGCGGCGGCGCCGTCAACCTCGGCAGTGACGGTGCTACCAGAGACCGAGTGGATACCAACAAGGTCGGTGGTGTTGGCCTCAGCGTAGGACAGGGCGCCGAGGGAAACGACGTCGTACTTGCCACCGGCGCTCAGGTCGTAGACCTGGCCAACATCGAAGGTAGCCTCGACAGTCTCGCCGGCAGCGATAGTCTGGAAAGCCTCCTCACCGAGTCCGGCAGTCGAAACACGGAGACGGATGCCGTCAAACTCAAGCTGGCTGTCTAGTAGATACTAATTAGCCCCGTCGTTCAATCCAAAGCTCATTGCGGAAAACTCACTGCCTTGGTAGATCGCAACCTTCTCGGTAGGAGAGTTCTCGTCAAGGAAAGTACCAGTCTTGAAGACCTTCAAGTCAGAGGCACCGCTAGAGAACTTGATGTCAGCGTCTATCTTTAAGCCACGCAACTACTAGATACACGTTTTAGAGCTAGGTGTTCTTCCGGATTCCTTCGACTCGTGGCCGAAGATAATCCAGTCCTTAAAAGGGGGGTTTTGAAAAGGGGTTTCAACTCACGTGTTGGTAATGCTGGCCTTGACGGCAGTGTTGCCAACCATCTCGAGCTTGACATCGAGAGGAGAGTCGCGCTTGGTAAGGTCGACCGAGATAGCGCTGGCCACGGCGGCAAAGAGAGAGACACCGGCGGTGAACTTCATCTTGAACGAGTTCTGCGAGGCTGCTTCGATTGGTAGTGGCTAAGAGTCTTGCTTGAACTGCTTGCTTGCTGGTGATGAAAAGAAATTATTGAATCTCAGAGGAGAAGACGATGCCCCTTTATAGCCGGCGGGTTCGCGGTTCCGGTACCATATCGCACGATACCGAACTCTGCACTTCCAACAAAGGCATTCTTCGAGAAGAATTCTTTCTATACGCATTCAGGAAGCTGCCAAATAAGGTAACAGGAACCTGTGTCCTGAACCCATCGAGACAAGGCGCCAAGCCGGTGGAATCATACTCTCGGCGGCGATAAGACCCATCATAGCTACACCAACCCGGCACTCAACGTTACCCCGTGGCAGGACGCCAGAATGGGCAACCGGGCCAATGACTAGGGTTAAATTCAGGCAAAGACATGGCAATGTGGCACGCCTGATCGTTAGACACGCATGCGATACTGCAGGAACGCGCCTGGGAAAGAAATTGCATGGGTGATAACAAGCCGTTTACTATCTTCGGAAGGAGGCCAGTCATATGCCTTGATGGGACGAAAGATCCAGGGAGCCAAGATATCATTTCCGCCGCTTCACCTCGTCGATGCGATCATTTCGTCGGAAGGCATCAGGCATCACAGTGTTGCGAAATTAGCTGCCATTTTTGCAATTGTAACCTCTATTGAGTACGGTGGTAACATCTCGTAACCTTGTGATGGTTGTCACCCCATCGAGACATTGCGTTATCGGCCAGTTCTTGAGGTTTACGGTGAAGGAGGCGGTACTCTCCGTGCGGCAGAAATCCTGAGCATTTTACCCGGCAGCAAGGAGGGACCCTAGCATGAGGGTCACGATCTTGGGTATGATCGAGTGGTTCAGAGTAGTCTATCTGAAAACAGGGCCCGCAGGGGTCTGGAATACCGATTCTCTTGGCATCGAGGTGCTTATCAGCTGTCGGAAGATGGCCGGATCGACTATGGATCTTCGACGAGCTGAATTGCAAATCATCCAGAAGCTAAGGGTCCTATGTCATGCGTCTGGCCACTCTGAGCCTCGAAGTGCTATAACATTCGGGTTTTCGGTGCAGAATTCCTAGACCTTCCCGATCTTGTCAAGATCATCACTCTTATAGTTAGACTATACCAATCTGTCGGATTGCCGTCTATAGTTACTATCATGCGCTGACCTTCTTATTTCGCCCTCGTGTTCCTTGGCTTGGCGCCAATGCGTCGAAGCTTGTAATCAATCGCATATGAGTCGTTGGGGCGGTGGATGGCCGGACGGCGGGGCAGGTGTTGTATGTACTATAAATCAAATCTTTGGGGTTCGGGACCTATAAGGCGCTTCAATCAATACCCAGTTTCCCCTCAAGTCTCGCTTCCTAGACTCGAGCCTCAATTTTAATACAACATCGTCCGGGGCTACCACCTGCTTATTTTGACTAGCTTCTCCGTCCTCTCTTTGTGCTCAGTCGCCACCATCGCCAGCCGCTCTATTCAAGCTTTCTCGGCATGTCCCTGTAGTTTCGTTAGATGATTCGGATGGGCTAACTTGCCTCGTGGTACAGATTAGCGACTGACTTTGCCTCTTACCAGACCATTCACGTTGAAACGTGTTGGCAATGGCGCATTGTTCGTCTAATAGCTTGGATCTGCAGGTACAAGCCAGCCTCACTTTCGTTCAGCGCTGCCCCCCCTCCCCCCCGCACTTACATAGGTAAACGGGTGGCGCCGCCCAACTCCGATTCGACTTCAGACGATATGCCGTTCCATCCGGAAGGGCTTGTAATCGTAGATCAGTCGGGAAGGCCCGCTATCTGCTAGAGTGAATAGAGCATCCATCTTCATTCGACTTCCTATTTTAGCGGTTATTAAAGGAATGCTCAAATATCTTGTTGAAGAACTAGAGAAGATACCCTACCAAGGCGGGGCGGAATATTAACATGGAGTACAAACTAGCACCTACTAGAACCGGGCAACTCATCGCCAGGCGCTAATAAGATCTACCTACCTGACGCCTGGTCAGGTGATGACGATGGGTCTAGCTGCTAAACTGCCGAAGGCGGCTATCGCCATATAAGATAATCCCGCAAGAAAAGGGACAAGGAGTAAAAGCTTAGAAAGCAACTCGAGATTTGTTTAAAAGGGGCTCGGGGAAGCATTGGAATCTAGTAACTGATGTCATAAGACTAAGAAAAGTTGTGTCGGGGGAAAAGAAAAGAGGGGAGGTGTGTGGCGTAGTTCTCTTCATATATATCACGAATGAGTACCTCGGCGGACTATCTCAGTTACATAGAGTATCAAATTACCCCGTATCTGTCAAGTCTACAGAAATTCCCACCAATCCTAACTTAATACAACGTACCTTCAGCATTCGAGATAAGGATTTCATCATTTTGAAGAATTCGTGCGACATCGTTCATATAGGTAGGTACCTGTTCAAGTTTCTTGGAAGTTATGTTTATGGAATCGTTCAAAAGTATATTCACGACGAGAAGGCACCACGCGAAAAATAAACTGCACGCTATATGCTCTTGGCAACTACGCGTAGTTTCTCATAGCAACGTTGAGATCCCTTGGGGATGGCTCGTTTGGTATGATCTACGAAGTGCTTACCTTGGCACATGTAGGTACCTAGGTAGGTAGTCAGTGTTTCCATAAATAAAGTATACAATCATCAACACGAGTATAAGTTTTCTTTGCCCGAGATGATTGGGTCGAGGTTAGTACCATGTGTCACGATGCAGACCTTAGGAGCATAGTATGGAACTCTGTTGTCCATATACATGAGCCTCCTTCGTCCTAGCTATGAAACCCCTGGTGGCTCAAGATGCTAGGTAGACTCCTAACATCATGCCTCTCTCTAATGTTGCAAATAGTAGATATAATCCAGAAAACTTCAATGCACTATATAGTTACAGACAGTAGACACGAAGAGGAAATAATCTCAAAATATCCCGGCCTGCTAGGTGGGTATTAAGAATTAATGTGTCAAGGCTTCATGGTGATAATTTGGCAACCGCTCGCAGACAGCATAAGCAGGCAACCTCCGAGCCTACCTACTATGAAGAGTGGTTACCGGAGCATAAGGTAGAGCAGTGGTTTCGTGTTTGAAATCATAGGGTTGATCATCTATAAGGGGGGTCTACCAAGGAGAGAGATTCCAGTCATGACTTTCTGACGCGGGCTATCTGTGACGGGTCTCTCGCCAGAACGGCGGCCTCATCTTATGCTAAGGGTACTAGACAAGGTAAGTTAGAAACTTCTGAACAAGTGCTATATACGCCGATGGAGACCGTGCCTTATTGGAATTACTGGCGTCTTAGTGACAATCGATGCAATCTCTCTCTCTCTCTCTCTGTCTTTCATCTACGACTTCCAGGTGCATACAAAGATAGGTCATCATGCTACGACGAGGACAGGCACATGTTACTAATTTAAAACACGACACAGTGGACTTCTTTACAGCCTACAGGTGCTGCTAGTATCATCACTTCAAAACCACGAGGTACACGAAAAAGCTAAACGATGAGAAGTACAAGCCAGTTTTCACCACGGACTTGAGGGTCCGGGTTTGGTAGTGCTACATGATGATACACGCCTCAGCTATGGATAACGCTATAGACTTCCAGACTCCATGCCTTCCTATCCTAGGCACCTATCGGGGTGCATGAAGAGGGTGCCCGGGCGACATTCACGCGCCGGCAACAACAGCGAGGCTTTCGTAGATTGTTTTCTTGATCGCGTGGAAAGTGCCGCCATATCGCGTCGCCGGGCCGCCATCTGTTGGTAAACAGATGCTCTCGAGATCGATTCGGCCGGCTGTGGTCTTTCGCACTACGACCGATCCATCCACCAACAATGTACCCTCGCCCCGGAACTCCGCCGTGTGGCCTGACTGTTGCATTACCTTTCGCAAATCAGCCAGCCTTAAATCCCCGACGTGAAGAGGTTGCGCGACCGATCGGGTGGCCGACGCCATGTTGGTGGGAAGGGTGTCGAGAGTCGGTTCTGCGGGCGCATCGTCTACTACAGCAGGTTGATCCGTGGACTCCTCCGTCTTGAGACGCTTGTTTGCTGCATCTTCGTCGTGGAGCTTTGCTGCTGCTGCAAGCTGCTTCTGGATTGCTAGCATCTGACCAGTAATCGTTGCTACACTCAACCCACGGACGTTCTGCCACTTGAACTGTTTGACCAAGGATGGGGCGAGCTTAACTACCCATGCATTGGTATCAACACTTGCGTCGATGATCGCGCCCACTTTTGGTGTGTAAATGTTGACGGATCCTTCGGCGAGCAGCTTCTGGCAATCCGAAGCTAGCGTCAACGTCTCGCTCTCGTTTCCGCCGATGAGAATAAGTTTTCGCGGCTGGATCAACGGGATCAACATGTGCAGGCTTCGCTTGTCATGGATACCACTGAGGTCGATGAACTCGATCTCCAAATTTACTGCGATGGTCTCCTTGGTGAACACCAGCTTCGAGGGACCTATTGTGGTCTCATCTGGATCATCGGGGATTCCGTCTAGCTCATCTTCCACGGGACCATCGACCACTGTGGCCATTTCGAAGTCATCCGAGACGTTACGCGACAAATGCGGTCGTTTTGACGGTCCAGAACCTTGACCCTTAGCAGAGATTGCAGCACTATCCCACTTCCGCTTCTTGCCTAACCTTTCTTGGTCTTCGTCTCTTCCGGTTTGCGCCATATCTTGCGCGTCGCCAACATCCCTTTCTTCTGCTCGAAGGAAGTCCTCTGGTCGAATGACTTCACCGTAGTCGTCAGCTCGCTTTCGTCGAAGCGGGTGCGGAAACATCCTATCACGACCTTTCTTATTTCTAATATCGAAATCGTAGACACCCTTCTTCTTCAGCAATACGTTGATACCAAGATCTTCGTCTGTTAGCGCGGCCTTCTTCCTGCTGGCTTGGCCCATAGTGGTCGCAGCGTTCAAGGCTCGACCCTGCTGCTCGTCGTCGGAATCCTCGGATTCCGACTCTGATTCTGAAGCTTCATCACCTACGTCCCCAGATGCTTCAAGTGCACTAGCTCCTCCGCTCTGGAGTGTTGTCTGGAGCTGACGTTGCTGCGCTAGCCATTGCTGGTAGATGGCTAGGTCGTTGCCCTCTAACGCCTGCCTCTTGGCATCCGTGAACTCCAATTGGTGCTTAGCTTCACCGTTCGTATTCCCGTTAACATGTTCTTGGCCTTCCTTCCACCACGTCCAGAGACTTCTTGCTAAGGATGAACGGGCCTCGGAGGCGAGGGTAGGATATTCGGTGATGATGACCATATTCTTTGGGTCTTGGGCGATTCGTTTGAGTACTTCTTTAGAGAATCCCCACTCGAGCGTGGTGTCGCTTGCAAGGATGACTCTACCAGCAAGGCTGCTCTCTCCAGACCCATCTCCGAGGACTTTGTCGACTTGGCCCTTCCTGTCGAGAAGCTTAAGGAACCTAAAGTCGAATGGACCAGCCTCTTTGCCGGACTTGGCATCTGTGGTGCCATTGACTTTCTTGGACCCATCGGCGACAGCTTCGAATTCGCGGACAATGCTGTCGTCCATCCACTCAAGCATACTGCGCGCATGCTTCATGGTACTGTGAATGTTGCGACCAGCCAGATAGAGCTTGGCAGCCTTCAGTTGTCCTTCGCCAGTAGCTGCGTCTGCTTCGGCTCTCCATGCGTGGTCCATCAGATAGGCCAGCTCCAGTACTCGAGCGCTCGAGTCAATGGGTATCAACACTGTTCCTCCTCTTGCGACACAAGTCTTCACTTTGCTCAATAGCTGCTCATCTCTTTTATTCCTGCCACCAGCGATGGACGACTTCTCTCCTCCTCTACTGCTACATACTAGCGCCGTTGGCTTGCGTAGTTGTTCAATAATCTCAGTACTTCCACCTCCCACACCACCCAGCCAGGCTGCGCCTGCGTAGACATTCTCACGTCCCTGGTTCCAGTCTACGGCGTAGACGATGGACTCCAGTCCGTGCTGGATATGCCATATAGTACCTCCGAGTGTTCGGCCCGAGTTGTACGCAGTGATCGTAAGTCCGTTCAACGGAGGCGAGAAGGGCGAGCTGAGTGGTTGGTGCTGCTGAGAATATTTGAGAGGGTGGATTAACGAGAAATAGGTGGCGATCTCTTCCGAGGTGGGAGCCTGTAAAAGAAGATCCGACGACGATTGTTGATTGGTATATGATACTTCCGAGAGAGAGCTCGATGGTATAGTAGTGGCGGCTAAGGGCGTAGAGGTATATAGATCCTGTATCAAGGTACGACCGAGGGCGATGACGGGGGCGGTGGCATAGACAGGGATTCGAGTGAAGAGCGGGAAGTGCTTGCAGCAGTGGGCGAAGGCGGCAATATGGTTGGTGGTGGCGTGGGTGAGGAGGATGAAGGATAGTGTCGGAACTTGTCTGTAAGTAATTTGTTAGTTGTCGCTATCATGATGAGATGGATGGATGGATGGATGGATGGATTAATTAACATACTTCTCCAGTTCCTTTAGCTGGGCGGCATCGAAAGATTCATCCCAGCCGACATCGACTAGAAGCTTGATACCTCCATCTAGCTCGAGGAGGGATTGCGACGCGGCTGAATCCGAAAGCGCCCCTTGTAACGGGGTGATAGTGAACATCTCGGCGTCTTCATCATACAATACACGCAATAGAAGTTTGCGCAAAAAATGGGAGAAAGTTGTGGAATGGCGATGCTATTTTGTGCACCAATGTGAGAAGAATGAAAGTGTGTGAAGTGTGAAGTTGCAAGGTTGAAGTGAACAAAAAAAAAGATGGATGGATGAGATGAACTTAGATGGGGCCGACGCGTATCGAAACGGGAGTTATTGATTGAGTGATTGACCTAGGTGGCAGGGTGGGTAGGTGGGACAAGGTGACAAGGTAGGACAAGGTGACAAGGTAGGACAAGGTGAATGTTAACGGTTAGCTTATGTAACTGTAACTGTAGGTATGTACCACAAAGCTTGTGCACAGACCACCACTACGAAATCAAGCAACTGCAATGTGGTGGAGTCTGGACCTGATTGTCGGGTGTCGGTGCTTGTCATTTTTGGAGTCAATCAGTACATGTACCTATTTTTAAAAATAACATTGAAAAAAAAAGATGATCGGGAAATCACCGGAATGATATCGTGTCAATTCCTTCACACCCCCTGACATCCTGGTTCATCCATGTTCGTCGTCCTGTCTTGTCTTGTCTTGGCTATGATTTCAGATTTCAGATGTCATTTTTTTTCCAACTGTGGCCACAACGACGAAAAGCTTTAGGTACATAGCTTTTATCGCACCAAATCCTTGGCAAATGCTTTTAGTCTTGTAAACCTATGCAAGATATCATGACTTTGCAATGTTGATGATTTGCCGAATCTCATCCGGACCAGACTATTCCAAGTATACAGCTCTACCACGATAGTAAAGTCTATGTACCTGCACACAAAGACCTTTACAGAGAGAGATAATAGGTACAATTGATACAGTCGAGACACACCGACACCATGGCCGATTACTCCATGTATCACGCTCTAGGACAGGGCGAACAGCTCGATCCTAACGATCCCAACCGAACGAGCCAACCCGCCCCTCAGCAATTCCAACCCCCCATTGCCTCCAACCCGTATCAGCAAGCCCCAGGCTACGGCGGTTCTCCTGCGCCTCCAGGTCAGCAGCAATATTACGGAAATTCCCCTTCGCCAGCTGCTGCGCCTGGGTTTGCACCACCGCAAGATGGAGGTATAGCTTCACAGATGGCCGGCATGTCGCTAGGAGATGGGCAACATACGGCAAGGAGAAAGAAGAAGGATCGACACGTATTCCACTCGGTAGAGGCACCGGCTGGTTCGTCGCAACCATATAACGGTATACCGCCGGTAGGGACACCAGCTACGGCTTTCTTGAATGCGGACCCTTCCGTACAAGCAGGCGGTCAATTTCTTGGACAGCCACCAGTTTCTCCCAACCAATTCCCAGCACCCGTCAATGCGCCTTACCAACCCGGAACCACAGCTACGTCTGCCGAGTTCGCTGCTAGAGGTGGTCAGATCGATCAAGGCCAGGCCCCTACCTACGTACCAACTTCAGGTGGTGGTCAAGTCTCGCCAGACGATATTCCTAGTGTGCCCGTGTCTAGAGATGTGCCACAACAACACTACCTAGCCAACGTCTATCCTACATTCGAGCGCCACGTCCCTCCTCCAGCTACCGTCGCATTCGTTGCCTACGACCAAGGCAATTCCTCTCCCAAGTTTACTAGGTTGACTATGAATAACATCCCAGCCAACTCGGAGGGTTTGAATAGCACTGGTCTTCCCTTAGGTCTTGTGCTGCAACCTCTAGCTCGACTTCAACCTGGTGAGATGGAGGTACCAGTGCTTGATTTCGGGGATGTTGGACCGCCGAGGTGTCGACGATGCCGAGCTTATATCAATCCCTTCATGATGTTCCGCTCGGGGGGAAGCAAGTTCGTGTGTAACCTATGTACATATCCTAACGATACCCCGTCGGAATACTTTTGCGCCACGACGCCTCAAGGTGCAAGAGTGGATCGAGATCAACGACCGGAACTGTGCCGAGGAACTGTCGAGTTTATGGTACCTAAAGAATACTGGACGAAAGAGCCAACCGGTCTCCATTGGTTGTTTGTGATTGATGTCACGCAGGAATCGTACAATAAGGGGTTTTTGGAAGCTTTCTGCGAGGGTGTCCTTGCCGCGCTCTATGCCCCCGAAGACGACGACGACGAGACGGACGAGAATGGCGAACCGAAACGGCGCATTCCACCCGGTGCTAAGGTTGGGTTTGTCACGTACGACAAGGATATTCATTTTTACAATTGCAATGTGAGAGTCTAAGTGAGATCCGGTTAAGAAGGACACTCCTCGCTAACTATTTTGTAGCCTGCCCTAGAACAAGCGCAAATGATGATCATGCCTGACATCGAGGACCCCTTTGTACCTTTAAGTGATGGGCTGCTCGTTGACCCGTACGAATCTAAAGCCGTCATCACCTCACTACTCGCACGACTACCTACCCTATTCGCAGATATCAAAAATCCGGAACCTGCTCTGTTACCGGCATTGACTTCCTGTTTGTCTGCCTTGGAAAAGACAGGAGGCAAAATTGTGTGCTCATTATCCGCCTTGCCTACGTGGGGCCCAGGCCGACTTTTTATGAGAGATGACGGGAAGTATCCAGGTGGTGAGATCGATAAGAAACTCTTCTCCACCGAGCATCCTGCATGGAAGAAAGTCTCGGAGAAGATGGTTGCCGCTGGTGTTGGTACTGACTTCTTCCTGGCTGCACCGTCTGGTGGATATTTGGACATAGCCACCATTGGTCATGTCGCGTCTACGACGGGCGGAGAGACATTCTATTACCCCAATTTCGTGGCAGGCCGCGATAATGCCAAGCTTTCACTCGAGATCAAGCACACGGTTACTAGGGAAACAGGGTATCAAGCATTGATGAAAGTTCGATGCTCCAACGGTCTTCAAATATCCGCGTACCACGGCAATTTCATACAACACACATTTGGGGCCGACCTTGAAATAGGAGTCATAGACGCTGACAAAGCTGTGGGTGTGACGTTTGGTTACGATGGAAAACTTGATTCAAAACTAGACGCACATTTCCAATCTGCTTTGTTATACACCACAGCTTCTGGTCAACGCCGAGTGAGGTGTCATAACATAATCGCCAGCGTCAGCGACAACCCGAGGGATTGCATGAAATTTGTGGATCAAGACGCTGTCTATACGATTCTTGCCAAGGATGCCGCTTCGAAACTTGCCGCGACCTCGACTACGCTGAAGGACATAAGGCTCGGATTGACAGAGAAAACAATCGATGTTCTAGCAGGATACCGCAAGAACTTCTCGTCTCAGTCGCACCCACCAGGACAGCTCGTCATGCCAGAGAAGCTCAAGGAATTCGCGATGTACATGCTTGGGCTCATCAAATGCCGCGCCTTCAAGGGGGGGAACGAGACTTCTGATCGAAGAGTACACGAGATGCGCATGATCAGGTCGATAGGCGCCGGAGAGCTTAGTCTCTATCTCTACCCTAGGATGATCCCTATTCACAACTTAAACCCAGAAGACGGATTCCCCGATGAGCAAACCGGTCATCTGAAGGTGCCACCAGCCATTCGCGCCTCGTTCAGTAGAGTTGAACCAGGCGGGGTATATCTGGTGGACAACGGACAGCAGTGCTTGTTGTGGTTCCATTCTCAAACTTCGCCCAACCTCCTGGTGGATTTGTTTGGAGAGGGCAAGGATACTCTCAACTCGCTGGATCCCTACAGCTCGTCGCTGCCGGTTCTACAGACTCACCTCAACGCCCAAGTCCGGAACATAATCGAGTTCCTCAAATCGATGCGCGGCTCTAAGGCGCTTACAATTCAATTGGCTAGGCAAGGAATCGATGGGGCGGAGTACGAGTTTGCGCGGATGCTGATTGAAGATCGCAATAACGAGGCGCAGAGTTATGTGGACTGGCTCGTGCACATACACAAGGGTGTGCAACTTGAGGTAATCGAATCCAGCTCCCGGTCCTTTTTCTCCTAAAGCACCACTTACTAACTTTGGTTGGATGAAGTTGGCCGGGCAGAGACGAAAAGAGGGCGACGAACATAGTTCCCTAGCATCGACGTTCCAGGGGTTGAGGCCACAGTACTGGTAGTGCAGGCAGGCAGTGTGCCGGTGGGCAGTGCAAAAATGGAACGGATGTCTCCGTATGGCGAGAGAGCAAGCAAAACGTGTAGAGATAGTCAGTCATTGGACGACCCAAGGACGCGGCCCTGGGAAACGTTCTAGATCTTGGACCGAGACCCTGAAAGAGGGAAGAAGGGGGGGGGGGACCCCTCAATCTACTATAGCAAGGGCACATACATACGAGATTTTGCGATTGTCCCGCGGCTGGGGTGACACCGCATCGGCATCAGATCATGCCTTCTTAAAATATGGGGACGGCGGCACGATGCCATACCAAAACGATCGACGCTTACTTTTCATACCCTGGGTTGTTTGGTACTCGTGAATTTCTGTGACCAATCGAGACACGTCCAATATGTAATAAGTGGGCGACTACCTAGGTACCCTCTACCCTTTCCGCGAAGCTACATGTACCTCCTAATCTTGTTCGTGCGACTCCAAGCTACGTGTACGTATGTACCTGTATCCCAGCTCGTTCAGCTGAGAGCATGTGGGAATGGGACATTCCACTACGGTACATACGTGGGTAGGTAGGTATTGATAACGGGAACAATCTTAGTGGTTCGGCCGTTAAGTGCCCATCCATGCCCTGCCCCCCTCGTGTATCTCGCCTGTGGGCCGTAGCGTAGCGAAAGCAAACATTTTTGAAATACATACCACATACATACCTTACGATACGACACGCCGCGAAGATGGGTGCAAGCCGAGACATTTTGGGAAATGGATGAGCTGCTTCGGCCCGTCTTAGTAATCCGTAGCGGCTGTGGGCCGTACGGATAGTTCAGCTTCGACAGGTATCCATGTTGGGACTCGGTCGGTACGGGGACTTTGCGGCTAAACTTCGAATACCTACCCTGTAGGTACTTTGTTTAATGTTCAAAGTTAGTGGGTGTCAATTGAGTTCTCAAGCTGCTCTGTAGGTAGGTAGGTAGACAAGATAGCTAGGATAGCATTACGTGTATTAAAAATGAAGCTAGGACGGAACATAATTCGCGGTAGAATTAACCCCTGACGTTCGTGTGTTAAGATTGACGGAAGTCGGTGTCCACGACAAGGGGCTCAAGATGTATGGGTATAGGTAGTGGTTTGTGGGCTTATTCGTAGGCAAGTTGGTTGGTGATCGGGGGCTTGATAAGAAGTTCAGGTCCCAGCGTTAAGCCTCGATGAGCTTCCGGGACGGGCGGCATATCCGTATGCTGGGTATCATGCCGTAAGCTATTCGTGATATCCAAAGTTGCCCAACTTGTTTACGTGGGATAGTAATTTTGAAGGCATCTCTAGGTACTATATGATTAGAGATACTTTGTAATTAGATCCTACGTCCTTAGTAGAGTTGTATAGTGCCTAAGCAGGTAGTTTCAAGTGTAGGACGGACCCGCTACCGTTTTGGTTCTGTAGCTCTAGAAGTATGCCGTCAGGCTTAGTGCTGTATCACATTGAAGGACCATGCCAGCACGTATTGGCATTCCGATTTAATCAGTACCTGTAATAGGTTCACGTATGAAGTTGTATAAAAGTGAAACCGTAGAAGGAACCACATGGTAGTAGTTCCTTTCTCAAGGTAGGCTACTCTGTAGTCGCCGTCATGCTATCGTGATGGCCATGTGGTATACCTGAAGCCTACAACTCATGTGGCCGGGTAAATTAGCACAAAGTTCGAATCAGTCTCACCGAACCATCCTGCATGTAGGGACCAACCAAAATCTCCGGTTATGTATGCTCGGTGACCCGGTAAGGCGGATTCGACCTCCTTTACTCCTTGTAAGAAGAATGTGATGTCAGATATGATTTGCGCGGACGTAGCAGGTGTATGTATCCGAAGTTAGTGAATATGGGTAAACGTGCGCATGGGAGCGTGGTCTTCGATAGGCGAGCCCAGTTCTTTTCTGTCCCGTCCCAGCCGTGTGCTCATCCGTCCGAGTCTAGGCCACTTACGCATGCCTTTCTTTCATACGATGATCAGATTGAGGAGTGCCGGGGTTATGCTTCCGCGAGGCGAGGGCTATGCAACATTTTCCATATAAGTTTAAGTTGGATCGGAAGGGCATGCATGAGACTCCATATGGACAGCAACATAGTTACGAGACTGCTAATAAATGGTACCATTAGGGCCCGTTGAGTGCATATCTAAGCCCCTGCGGGTTCCCGAGTCGAAAGGGGTCATGAGACTCGGCTTGCAGCGCAAGGCGCCGAAACTTCTAGTTTCGTCCCAATGATACTACGGGAGAAATCCTAGAGACCAGGTTCAAAAAGCTGTTTAATAGATCTCGGAAGATCTAAGACGATACGTGCATCTTAAGCCACCAGCCCTAAATCCGTGGCAACTGGGTCCCGCAAGCAGCCGGGAGCGGTGACGCGCATAGTCCAATGGTACGTCAAATAAGCTGTTTAAAGTGGTATATTTTCCCCTAGACCTTATAGGAATCACAGCCGCAGTTTTTCCTTCGGTTTTTGGACTCTTTTCCGATAGGTTGCTGATGGTGTGTAAATGCACGCTATCAACGACGAGGGCATTACCCGTGGAACGGCTAGAGCAGTGGTCCGGGCATTATTACTCATACGCTATAATTTACTTGTATTACGACCGGTCAGGGCAATCAACACGGCTGGTGACAGCCCGTCCCGCGTTATTAGTGTCTAAAGACATGTGTACCTACAGTTAGAGCTAACAGCAAAACACCAACAACATTGTATGGAGTTTTACCTACATGTAGTTTTCCTAATAACCTGCCCACCTACCTAGGTACCTGCTTAACACTCATCTTGTACCTACGAAGTGGACGGGATGACCGGTGTCTCGATAAATAGGATGACCCTAGTAGAGTACAAATGAGGCTGACTGAGATAGCCCAGCACGACGATTGGCGGAATGCTAGATTGTTAGGAGGCGCAATACGAAACATCTGGCGTTGTTTACTTCATTAGACGTTAGATTTGCAATGCTACTGTGGCTGGTTGTGTTTGGTTTGATGTTGTCTACTGCAAAGCCGCCCAAGTGTAAGGGGTTATATTGTACATCGATTAGGCACCTTATATCGGTACATAGGGTGACTTCAAGAAAGCTTATCAGAACTAGAAATTAACTCACATAACTTAAGCACTAGCCCCGATCGGATGTTGCCGAACGGTTCATCACATGAAGGTATCCAGAGTCGGGGACGATGCAAGGGGATTACTTCACCGCAGGTGACGGGAGTAAGCTCGGTTGCGGAAGAAAAGCCGTGGACCAATAGTCTTCTTGACAAAGTCATCACGCTCAACTTTCAACTCGAATGTGCTCACAGGAGCTGAACTATGAAAGCATTAGGGGGATCTCACAGCAGTGTTGTGGGAACACCCTGAGAAAAGAAATGCGACTATAGTGTGCGACATCGCAAGTTCAACGAACAATTTACTACTATAAGACGATGCTCAACATTATGTGAAAGTAGAGAAAACTACATACGTGATTAGAATACAGGAGTAGAGCGACAGAGCCTAGCTTTTCTTCTATCAAAGACTAGCACAATTTCCAAAAACGAAACATTGAAAATAAAAACACCCAGCGTGTAAACGCAGCCAATCTTACGAAACAATACCTAAAAGAGACTACCGGCCAGATACAATCAAGCCATCCCCTGTATACGTCTAGACCGTCGGGTCTCTTAGTCCCGCCCACTTGGAACCGTATAACGTCCGATGTTGTGTAATGGCGCACGAGTACCATCGAGTTCTCGATTAGCGAACGGTCCCTTCGATCACGACGTAAGCATGGAAATCCCATATCTGGGGTCGGGTCGGCTCATGACGTTCTGGATCTCGCTGGGGTCGAAGACGCGCGCGAAGATCTCGAAGTCGGTCGGCGGCGATGACGAGCTACTACTTCCCTGGCTCGAGCTCGAGCTAGACGAAGCCTTAGATTTTCCTTTCGAGCTACTGCTAGAGTGATGATGGCTGCTGCCCTTGCTCTTCTTGGCGATGTCGTCGAAAATCAGCTTCGTCGTGCTCTGGCGCTGGTCCTCGAACACGAAAGCGACGTAGTCGAAGCGGCCACGTATGTCTGGATCGTAGAGGAATACGTCTCGCCAGAGCTCGGCAAGCTCCTGCGGCGGGTTGCGGTGCCCGTTGCCCAAGCCGAAATCCCCGATGACTACGGTCCGGTGATCGTAATATACGCATATCCTCAGGGCAGCGCGGATCTTGTTCCGGACCATGTCGCGTTCTAGGGGGAATGCGAACTTGGAACCGCCATTGCTCAGCTTCGGCCACCGCGCTGCTGGCATGGAGATCACAGGTAGGTCATACCACTGGTCCAGCTTCTTATACTGGTCGTGAGGCCCGCGGAACACAACCACAAACTGCGAGTAAATGCCGCCCTCAGATGGGATGGGATAGTTGCTCTCGATCTGAGATTCCGGGCCAGGAGTGCCTAGCGCCGCCGAAAGGTTGCTGCGTCTGCAGAGGCGCTCTTCGTATCCCACCTACACGAAGAGTATAAGCACGTCGTAACCGTATTGGACATGTAGGGATAGAATGCTCACTACTCCAGTTTCCCAATCGCCTCCAGGTCTCTTATCATTCGCTGCACATATAAATGGTATCCTGATACTCACTTTCTCTCTCCAGTTGATTGCGAAATCAACTGGATCTCCCGTGCAGATATCTTAAGGTATATTAGAACAGGTTACAGCATAGAACGGACCCTGTGAATACTCACAAAACTCTGGGGGAGATGGGGAGAGCCCACTGAAAGAACTCTGGAGGGGAATCTGCTCTAGCGGCTGCTGAAATAGGTAGGAGTGAGTCGGCCACTGGTGGGCGTATTCATTTCTTATGGCTGGTATATAGTGCCGCTTTGTTTCTGCGGCAACCTCAGATGGCTTGGGCTTTGAAGAAGGCATATTGACGGGAATCGACTCCTCGATAATATGGCAGGGTAATGTGGTGGCGTTGATCTCAAGCCAGGGGTGGATAAGTGGCTGATAGATCGACGACAAAGATCAGACCCAAGCGGTTGGGATCTGATATGTTTTTATAGAATCCAGGATGAGACGTAGCTACTCCATTCACTTTACCTACATTAACAGCCTTGAATAGGTAAGGGGCCATGTTCACACTCAGGAATGGGAATGCCCAAGTGACGTTCAGAGCGCGGGAGAAACTCTGTGCTACCAATATAGGATGATTGCTCTTATCGAGCCCACTATGTCCTAGACATTGAGATGAAATGAATTCAGACGATAGGTTTGAGAGGCTCGCCTTCCCATAAAATAATATACCCACCGAAGCTCTTTCCGCACCGTCTACTTTACTGACCCAGTATTCCAACAGCCTGGGAGAATATTACCTAGACACTATGTCTCTGTGACACAACTCGGCTCCCAGGTAGATGGAATCGCTGTTCCAGTTGAAGATCAGGGCGCACTGCAGATAACCGAAGTCGGACAGATCTGGTACTTCGTGAGCCTGCAGCATCGTAGTAAGACCTTCGCAGGGTCAAACGATTGAATGGACGGTGAGCCTATGGGTAATCCTACAGGTTGTCCCACGGCATGCAGCCCAAGGCTTCGCGGATAGACCTTGTAAGCTTTAGGACGACTACGTCCCCAAAGCTATATCGAAGCTTGGGAATAGTCTCATCATCGGATGATCGAGCAGAAAGCGGAGCACTTCTTAATAAGATGAGAGTCGACATTGATATGAGAGATGGGACCAACAACGAGGGTAGACACGGCACGGACATGCCGTTCCAACAGCTTCAGGGATACAAGTGAAAGTCATACCGCTCTCTCCGTACCTGGTTCGTCGGTAGTGGGATATGTAAGGTACTTGATGATGTAGTTTCGATAAACCAGATCTATGCAAGGAAGTATCGACGCCCACATCGGGCACATGCGTATTGGTGTGATATGTTGCTTAGGGTTAATTCCAGCTCTTTCGGGCACTTTTTCCATCCATAATCAAGACTGGATAGGTGATCATGATAGGTACGTTATTATTTTCTCGTTGAAATCCCAGAATGAACCTAGGAAAAGGAATACCCACTCGTGTATTAAAATGACGCGGCGGGAATCAAGACGACTTGTTAAAAAAAATATCAATGTTAATGATGACTAAGACGGGAAGCACGGATAAGGTTAGGTAGGTAGGTAGGTAGGTAGGTAGGTAGGTACCTACCTGGGACATGACGATCCGAGTTTTACCCGGCTGGATAAACCACACCTTCCGAGCTTTGACGACAAAATTCCGATTAGGTACATCCATACTACATATTACATGTATGTTTTTAATTGAACCTCACCAACATGGAACATGCTATGAAACTAATCTTATAAACATCATCATTTTAATCACAATTAAATGAAAGATGGCTTCATGATATCTTTCCCAATGGGCATAAGCCCCTCCAATTAGCCTAATATCTTCACGACGAATTGTATAAGATGAATCCAATCCGGCCGCTCCTAAGAGGAGCAGCACTTAGGAACCCCCTAAAGCTCTCGTCGCAGATACTATCGCGCGCCTTCATTTCCACAGTCCCAACATCGATTGCCGGCTTCCTCGACTTTAAGCCTCATGAACCTGTCTCAGACGTCAAGGTTGATGGCTTTGTTCGGTCCGTGCGTGCGCAGAAACGTTTCCATTTTGTATCTCTTGGGGATGGTTCCTCACTTGAACCACTTCAAGCGGTAGTACCTGCTGATCAGGCTGAAGGGTGGGACATACGATTATGAGTCAATATACACCAAAGTTTCTCATTGCTAATTGTATATCCAATAGTCTGACCCTCGGAGCAGCTGTCCGACTACATGGGTCTTGGTCTCCGTCTCAAGGTCGTGGACAGAGCCACGAGTTGCAGGTTCAACGAACCATACTTCTGGGACCATCTGATGCCAAGGTTTGTCCGAGTCTACGGTTTCTAGCCATGCTTCAAACGTTTATATGGAATGACTTACATTTCCTCAGACGTTCCCGATCCAAAAGAAATATCAAACTCCGGAATATCTGAGGACATTGCCCCATCTCCGCTCAAGGATACCTTTCAACTCCGCTGTTTTGAGGTTTCGCTCTGAAATCATCGCATCACTGACCAAATTCTTTGGAAGCCGCGAATTCACACAGACTCACACGCCGATTCTCACTTCATCAGATTGTGAGGGTGCGGGTGAGGTCTTCCACATCTCTACCGGCGATCCTGCCCCATCTTCTTCATCATCTAAGACACCCAAATCTTTTTTTCGTCGCCCTGTCTACACGACTGTGTCAGCTCAATTACATTTGGAAGCCCTGGCCCAGGCTCTCGGAAATGTCTGGACGCTGTCTCCAACCTTTCGCGCAGAGCAAAGTGATACCCCACGCCATCTCAGCGAATTCTACATGTTGGAAGCAGAGATGAGCTTTACTGATAACATGGGCTCGGTGATGGACCTCGTGGAAGACATGGTGAGACATATCTGTACCGATTTGGCCGGGTCGAGAGTTAGGGATGAGCTTCTAGTACGGACAGGTGAGCGCTCTTCCGATCTAGCTACGGCGGAACAAGTCTCCCAGCGCTGGGAGGGTCTCATACGGAAAGACTGGTCGCGCATTACGTACACCGAGGCTATCGAGCTACTGAAGGCTTCTGAGACGCCGTTCGTTCATAGCCCTATTTGGGGCAAGGACCTACACACTGAACATGAGAAATACATTGCGATGAAAGTGGGCAACGGCAACAGTCCCGTGTTCGTCACAAATTACCCGCGAGATATTAAAGCCTTCTACATGAAGGCCAATGCGGATGCTTCGGCACCTGGTGCGACAGTTGAATGCTTCGACCTTCTTGTGCCGGATTTCTGTGAAATTGCTGGCGGGTCTATGCGTGAGCATCGACTGGAAAGTCTATTACAGTCCATGCGTAGCCACGGGATGACGCCGGAGTCATTCTCAGACGGTGCCGTCGAATCATCGCAACCAGCTGAGAATAACCTTAGTTGGTATATCGACCTACGGCGTTGGGGCTGTCCTCCTCATGGCGGCTTCGGCCTGGGCTTCGATCGGCTGATATGCTATCTCTCCGGCGTCCAAACAATACACGACACTTCCGCATTCCCCCGCTGGTACGGCCGATGTGATTGTTGATCACATTGTGTTAGCGGCCATGCCGTGTTCGTTAATGCTTACTTCTCTAGGATGTGGGGAGTGTCTCGTATCACCATCGCACAACACGATACTGAATCAGACTTGACTGCCGAACAAGCTTTTGTGGCGTCTGTTGTGCGTTGAGTCGGATTTCACGAAGACAGGATCAAAGTCTAAGGCTAGCTCTGACAGGTTCTAAACACGGCATTCTACTCTTGTACTGCTCTATCTACGCTTCATTCGTCCTGGAACGAATTAAGGCATACTTAAGGGGGGTGTTGACAAATTACCCTCAAGCTCGAGTTGGCGCACTACGGAAGCAAAAGTGACCCGAATGATTTCACCCGTCCTTCGCGGATATTACAGATCCCAGGAAACGTCCAAGCTTCCAGTACCTAAGCTCACCACATAGTGTAAAAAACGCAGCAGCATTGTATAATTCATAAAATCACTCATCCGCTCCTCAACTCTCATCCTATCGTCGGGCTTTCGAGCCTTTCCAGCGCTCTGACCTGGCGGCAAGAGATCGTCTAACTTAATGGCGAAACTTCTCGAGGCTCGGCAGTTAGAACACTGGCTCGTCGCGTCACAAGCGCTCCATCCTCAATCCCGATCGGTGAATATTGCGAAGGGCTCCGGGGAACCACGACAGGTGAGAGGTTTTCCCTTGTGATAGATCCACAAGCATGCGCACAATATCTACCTAGTCAGACACTTCCTTATTATGCGCTGTTATCCTGATTAGACAATTATGTCCCTATTCTGCTAGCAATATTGTTCCTGGGAGCCTATTACATCTCAGCCTTTCTCCTTGGTGGGTACATATTGTATTCATAAGATCATCATTGGTACGGCCGAAAGGGAGCAACAGTTGTAGCGTCAGAAAAAAGCATAGCTCTCCCGTAGATGGCGCACCTTGTGTGACCAGGTCTTTGATACAAACTCATCAGGCTTCGAGATATCATCTGCGAACACCCAAACCCTACTTCTTCCCGCAACCTGGCCCGGCCCAACAGTGAAATTCGCCCGCTGCTCGGCCGTTTCTACGGCTTAGCGTTTGGTTTTATTGCTACCTACACATACTATGTATACTTTACAACGGCTTGTGAATTGCGCCCACATATGCCGGCAAGGACGGATTGGGGCCATATGACCGCACCATCAATCTTTAGGCCATATTAACGTTTCATCTAATGTAAGGAATGCTGAGGTAGTTATCCATTGGGAACGCGGTCCAAAACTGTCATGATGCAGTTGGCCTTCGATGACGATGCAGTGTCCCCCCAAATTTGCCCTCGAAGCTGTTGGTTTCATCGCAATAGAATGCAGAGGCAAGTAGGCAGCCTTAACCGCTTGCCAAGAACAAGTGTTATTTGGACGAAGCTAAGGTGGCATCGGGCTGCGGTGTAATTCCCGGCGCAAAATAGAAAAATATGTTCGCAATCGGCAGATTCCTCGTCCAGCTAATAAGTTTTGGGGTGGGTTTTCCCGGTTATTTCCTCTCGTCACATCCATTATCACCATCTCGTTTAGTTGGTGGCATTAAGGATGTTGTCTACCTAACCTATTTCCTTTTTATGACGGTGGGGTTGAAGCCGCAAAGACCAACACAAGATCCCGCCAAGCCGCTGCATTAGGTAACAACGCCGCTATCATGTTTCGCGATTCGTCATCAGAAGGGGGGCCCTACATAGTAAGGTCCCGAGAGCATTTGAAGAAGGGCTTGGCTAAAACGAAACCATCGAATGAAGAGATGCCTATCTACACCACGGATCTCTAATACTCCCCGAGGTAGTTCACGTGTTATATCCGGGGTGCAGGATTCCCTTTAAGCATTGATAGATCAGACCATGTTCCCACCCTTAGGGCCTGGGCTGCCTGGGCTTTGTTTGGCATCAAATCGCATCGGTTGAAGATTGCGGGAACATGTACTGCTTAATGGACCGTTTATTTGTTACACGTTTAAAAAAGCTTGGCATTTTCTTGACGTTTCTTGGCTGCGCACTTTAATATGTTGTTAGTATCACTTACTATATCAAGGTACCTGGTCGCGAACATGCTAAAGCATCTACATGCCGTAAATTCGCGATATACTAGGTATCCCACATATTAGACATCAGATCAGGTACAGCTGATCGTGACAGTCTCCACCCTCGTCTATCAAGATTTCCCACAGTAGCGAGTCGGTTGTGCGGGTTCATGTTCCCCTGTAACCCATATTGCTTAAATGCGATCGCCAGTCCATTTCACCGTCAAGTTGCTGGTGATGCTTCGGGAAGACAGGTTTTTGAAGCCTGATGGTGGTAATAAGATGTTCCACCTCACGGAGATAATGGGCCCTATTAGTTTAGGCTCGAGAGATAATGTTAATCCCCGGGCCTGCCGATCCTAGAGGAGAGCTTGTTATTGTCCATCTGTCAAGCTACCACCTACTGTATTAACTACCTATCTATCTACCGTTCGGTCATCAATCTCCAACATCTGCTAATGAGTATCACCGAAAAGGCCGCGTCAGCACATGACAAAGTGAGTTTTGCTGTTAGAATAAGGTGGGTTTGGTGGAGATCTCTTACTTTCGCATCTGCGGGTTGGTGGTGTGCGTGGGCTCTGCCGAGATTCTCGAGCTTCTTTTCCAGAGCCAAGCGTGGGCGAGGAAACCCGAGAATGCGCCAAGCCTGCTAACCAAGGGCTCGGCGTGCCCCCCCTTTACGACGAATAGGATATGGGTATCGCCCTTCTCGGTTTCTGATTTGACGAGAATCCTTGTCCTCGAATTAAGCTTAAGCTTGTCCATCATTCAAGGGGTGTTGGGGTTGCATGGCTTCGGAACATAGCTACGTTCTTGGGGGCCGTAAACGTACATAAGAAGCAGATCTATCCATTTGTCATCCGCCCCGCGAACTACAATACGAGGGCAAAGGGACGAATCGCGGTGGGTTCTTTTGCAATAACCGAGGGTTGGGTTGCCTCCTTTTCTTTCATTTCCTGTCCTTCCGAAAAGATGTTACTCCCGGCAATCTCCAACTGCCCAAGTGGGCTGAATGGAGTGGCGGTAACAATAAACGGAACATGACGCTGAAATCATCTAACTTTATGATTGACATCACGTCATGTACTGCAAATGACCTCGTTGGCATGGCCAAGGGCATTTTGCCCATCAAGAAGAAATACACGCTGGCTTCTTTCACATGTGATCGCCAATGCTTAGTTGATAGGAATTGACGGCACTGTGGGCACAGCGACCGCTCTTCCTTGGCACAGACTTCTTTGCGCCTCTTCGCCTATGCGGTATATTCCTATAGTAATGAGTTTAATGGGCAGAATGGGATACCTATATTGGACTCATGGAGCAAATGCGAGCAGTACGAGGAGCCCCGGCGGTGGGTCCCGGGCTTGTCAGCGGTCAGACGGGCTACAGGCCAAAATGAGAATGCTACTGGCTACTGGGGGGAGGCGGCGAAGCGGGCGTCTGAATAAGATTATGAACTATCGGTGTGGGGCGCGAATCAGCATCTCTCTACCACGCGCAAAATAAAGCTTAGAGGGGGGCCAAGATCTACGTCGTGCCGTGCTTTATGTACATACATACCTACCTACATATGTATGTAGGCAGGCAGGCAGGTAGCTTATTGAGACTCCGTTTGAGCATGGGTTTAGCCCGGACTCGGACAGAGGAATGGAGAATACCTAATTCTGACATGTACATGAAATACCGCGCCAATGAGAATAGAAGAATTGTCTTTCTATAGTTACATCACGTTACACAAAGCTTACAGATTCTGAACTGTGCCGCTTTGTGTAATGCATCCTCGATAGGATCTATCTGGCGGTCGGTTGGTCGCATTATCCTAGGACGAATCTCCAACTAGACATCAAACGGTAGTCATTTCGCGTCCGTATCTTTCTCTACTTGCGCCATCAACCCGCAGCAAAGAAGCTGAAGAGACTTGGTAATAGTCTATAGCCCAACCAAGAGCGGCTAGTTAGGTTCAAAGTAATAACTAATAATACCTTGGCTCTGAGTAATGCCCTGGTCAGACATGAGATTTTTGCTAGGCTGCCTACAGCCGCCTGTCCGTGCTAGGATTTTTTGTCCACTCCAACCCTTGGCGGCTTGCTTGGGTTCCATGTGGGATATTACGGCACTAGAACAAGTTATACGGGGCATACTTTACGGCTGTCTCAATTTGTCTTTCCGTTTGTCTTCACCGCCGGCATGCTTGGCCGAGCATTTGGGCATCTACTAATACACATTCCAGGAGAGCCGAAAGTTCATTTTCATCTCATTTGACTCGGTCACGACGGCCTCAATAGAAATGGTGCTGACTCACGATGCCTGGCCAGAGCAATGCACGTACGGGGATAAGGTTTCCCAAGGACATGGTCCTGTGACGAGTTTTGCATTGTCGTCAGATTTTTCCATGTCAAGAGAGAAAAGCTGACTTGGAACTTCTAGGTTTCTATTCCTTCAACCCCCCCTGGTAGGTACTGCACGGCTGCAAGACCCGAACCAAATCCTCAACGAATGATTCGAGAATCCCGGGAATTTGGGTAAGAAATACCCCAATAACTTGTTTCCTGGACATGTAGGTCAGCTAGGTTAGGTATTAAATGGCGAGCACTATGTCTGTTGTACACAAGTATGCATATAAGAGGATTACGCGCTCGGGTAATCCCACGGTTTTTTTTGTGTGTCTCACGACGGCAATGTTGGTCGCTACACATAATCAAGCCCCCAAATATCAACAAATCTATCACATCCTCAGACCGTTTGCTTTTTGTCTTTTATACGGAGGCCACACATGATTCGCTTTTAAGGCTTCAAGGCTAATGCACTCCAGACGCAAATTGTTGCATCTGGCTACTTGCAGATGCCATTAACGTCATCGTGTGCATGTGAGTTGTGTTGGGTGAATCAGATCGCAACCTGTGTAACTTAAACATATGATTGTATTGCCGAGAAATCTCCAGATGGCTATGTGTACCAATGAAAATAACTACATGATATCATCCTCATTCAACGCTTATTCCGTACTATCTTTCTCATACCCATACTCGCTGATGAAGATCATCAACATTAGCACTTAATATTTAACGAGTACCGTACGTCTTACCGGGCAGACCCGCTGACCGTGGGAATGGGAAATAAAAGGCAGTAATATTTCCACCCGAAAGTCTGAGCGCCGAAACGGAGACGCTAGTAAGCTGACTGTCACTGACAGCTGCAAATGCGGTAGGTGACTAACCTATACGGGAGACCATACGAGCAGGCGGGGCACATCGTTAATGCGAATGGGAATATAACTCATCCACTCAGTTGCGAAATCGATCGGATAACTTGCCTAAACCAGAAACGGTTTCATGGCAGCCTGGCAGCCTGGCCCATGGTGTGGGTAGGCTAACTTGGCGACTTGACTCAGATTAGGAATAGATCCGGGACCCGAGGGAAAGGTACTGCCTAAAGAGCGACCAACATTTTACCCTGTCCATCGCGGGAATAAAAAAATTACGTGTAAGAAAAGACGACCCCAATGGAGAAGGTGTGAAGAGAAATAAGGTAGGGTAGGGTAGGGTAGGATGAATAGGGTAAATCAGAGTGAGATCGGAGGTTTCTTTTGACTTTTAAGCTTCCTTCGACTGCAATCTATCTTGCTTAACGTTGCTGCAGGGTGGTCGGTTTGGTGTAACCACCCCTTATTCACATTAGCACGCCCGGAAGAAGGGGGGCAATTCATTTATTTTACCGTATTATTTTCTTGTAATCGCGCTTGAGGCATGATAAGAAGGCTTTGGTGTCCTGTATTGACACCTACTCCATTTACCGGTGCTTGTGCAACCTATATTTTAGTAATACATTATGCGATGACAATATGATGATGGCAATGTCACGATTGTCACTAGGCGAAGGACTCAACGGTTGGTTGTATTGCTGACTCCGTATCTTCGATACTTCAGCTGAGCGAATGCATAAATTCTATCTGTTAGCCGGCCAGCTGAGCCGAGCTTGGCGTCAGATAGGAAGCCCAACCATAGCTAACCGAGTGAGCGAATGTTTCGCGAAGAAAGTTTGTTCCTTTTGAATGACCGATACGATTCCTACGATAGAGCTGTGTAATACAGAGTAGGCAATTTTCTAGATTGAGATACCCCGGGTCCGAGCTAGGACTAGATTGTGATCGATCCCGACTACAACCCTGGGGCTATGATATCGTAATTATTGCATAATACTATTGTCACCACCAAAAGCTACGAGAGCCGCGAGAAGCGGTCTGCTTCCGCCTTTCTACTGAATGGTGCGGGTGGGTTGGGCTGAGAGGCGGGGTTGGGATTCATCTCGTCGTGATCGGTTATAACCTCGCTTGCGGTTTTCCTTACGCCATCGTGTCGCAAGACGTAAACCCCCACGTCCGCGAGTAGTAAGCTGCGTCGCCGTCGAAAACCGACCACGACGCCACAACGACGTGGCGGCTCCGATGTCCCATGACTGAACGGAGGATAAGCAAAATGGCGTCCACATCGGCACCACTCGGGTCCGTAGTTAGACGCAGCTGGCATTTTCTAGCGCGTACAGATGGCTTCGCGTCATATAACTATTAAGGGACTACGCCATGGCGCAGAGGGCTGAACCAAGCTAGAGAAAATACTGCGTGCGCGGCGCGCGTGATGAAAAGAGAAAAGGAGGGGTTGTCAACGTGGTGGTGGGCGTCTTACTCTTTTTCGGACAAGCGAAGGCACGCTATTGGGTTCCGCTGCCATGGGCCGGGGGCCGGAAACATATGCATGCCTGGGACTTGCGTGCGTGCTAACGAAAGTCACGAAAGGATGAGAAGGGGCCCAGCGCCGTGGCTCCGTATCTGTATACACCTAAAAAGGTCACTCGGCCGATCGAGCTTGTCGCTTTTTAATAGTAGCGTAGCCCTATACATACACCCTGTTAATGAACCCAATCCAGGTAAACCTAAATAGAGCGACAATTACAGTAGTCAACACATAGATCGATCCTGTAACCAAATTTCCTGCCCACGACCTAACTGCGTAGGCTACTACTGGCCAAGGCGTCCACTCTTCTTAATGAGATGACACCTTGTCATAATAGCCAATGATGAAGTGGCACAGGAGGCGCTCCGGAATTGTAGTATTCTTCGAATTCCATGGGCGAAGCTGTGTCATGTATATGGCGTCTGGGTCGAGAAGCCTTTGGCGCCGGCTGAGACAAGATAGTTTCCTATCAGTAGAAGCGAAATGCGATAGGCAGAATCCTTTAAAACTTAAGCATTATGCGTATGTAGTGGATGTGCCGAAGGATTGTCACCTGTCAGAAGTTTGTGTTACTCTCCCCCATCTTCGCCCATCTTTGATAGGACTCAGTCCGCTCATAGGATGATGGGAAAGCAGCGTTGCGGACCGCCGACCTGGCTGGATACACAATCCTGTCATTACGTATGCATTATCCGTGCCGTCCCTCTGGTCCATGTCGTCGTCTCTCATGGTTAGATAATACTATGTAGAAGTCATCACCCGGGTCCCATGACAGGGGGACGACTGTACATAGTAAAGGTGAAGGCTGTGCCTCACATAAGCATGTTAGTAAGGTGCTCACTGCAGATCTGCAGGGCTTTTTTGTTTATCGCTTGACCATCCACTGAAATCCTTCACCCAGCTTGGCATTGGTATCTTTACATAGGTAGCTGAGCCCTATTATTTCCCCCCTAAAACGTGGTGCGCAACGTCATTGGAGCAATAAAGAATCGCAGATCCCTCTGCTGCGGGAGGTCGGGGATTTGGCAACATCCGCTGTGGAGAGAGAGGGAGTTTGCCGTGAACGCCTTAGGAAGAGGATTCCGGTTTGCTAGGTGCCTTAGGTAAGGTATGTATGCCTGGCTGGCTCATTTTACATAACGCTTACAAGGCTTCATCCTCAAGCCGAATCTTTCCTCGACAAGCCTGCCAAGTTTGTCAATGGCCTACTGCATATGTAGGTACAAGGAAATAGCCTTCTCACGGGGGCAGTAAAAGATCGATTTAGGTCTCGGCCACTCGACCCGCTGTGGTGGGTTCCCGAGGTTTAAAAGGGGATGGATTGGTGACTAACGAGACTAGCGAAGGTTGGTGGCTGACCTAACCTGTCTAACGAGCACGCTTAAATTCATGCTTAAAATGAACGGGCCTAGCCCTTGAGAAGAATAGAGGGTCCGGGGCAAGATCCCTCGTGGTTGCCAAGCTGCCAAGCGCGTGGCCGAACCCCAAGCCAACATTAGCCAATGCCAAGCAGAGAATCATGACAGGGTGGAATCTTCCTTTAGCCTTTCACAGGTACCACATAGTAGTACTGTAATATGTACTGTTTGTCACGATCATTAGCGTGACTGACACTTGTTCGTAAGAGACGTAAGAGTACGAATGCATTCCCGATGACATGCAAGTGACAGCGTTGAAGATAACGGCCTTAACATGGATTCGTTTCTATCGGGTTGGTCGGGTCTCAGCAGCCGCCAACTCTGGGGTTAGATTAGGTACATACTTGTACCTATCAAGCATGAGCTGAATCCTTGAATTTCTACAGAAGTACCTAGGTACTTAGTAGACACACATTGTTTGCTTCGTGGGTGCTCGCTTGGGCCATCATACGATAAGCCGGCTCGCTGACGACTGCATCAACTCTTGCCTTATGCAAAGGAACAATAGTATGCACCCCAAGGCAGACGCAAACAAGCTTGGATCCTTTGGAGATCATAACACATCTGCATAAGTACATGTAGGTAGCATAAGCACGAAATGCACATGAATTGCTCATATATATGTATGTATTCTTAGTCACAGGCAACAAATTCATTCATGCGCTCTTGATGTTGATGTCATGTGCTGAGCGCCAGATGCGGCCTCGAAGGATTGCCTCATCCGGCCGAGTGAATACCATGGTCCAACTTTCTTCTATGTGCGATTCTGGCGGGTTGCCAAGTATGGCTGTACGAGCAACCTTACCCAATGATCCGATGAATTTTCCGAACGCGTGAGAAGCTCAAAGGAAGATCTTCGCTCTCCAAGTGTTCAATTTTTGATTCAACCAAGAGCCGTATGCCGGCAGTTTCACGATCTCGTGCGTTGCAGTGAAACATGAGAAAAGGGGAGTGAATGATCTTCGGTGTTCATATGGCCTCATGTCGGCCTCTTTTCAACGGGTGAATAGTGGCGGGATTGCCAATAGCGGGACTCGTTACTGTGCCGTGTGCCAATGATCGGCCGCAGGCCACGTTGCCGCCGGCACTAGGATGAACACCGTCGGTATGAAGGGGGAGAAGGAGATACGAATGTAATGGTCTTCGGCTGGCCGTTTGAGAAATGGTTTGCTCAGAGTTTGTCGGCAATGTTAATTAAAATCTGCCGTTCTTACTGTTTTTGACTTGTCTGACAATAGCAGGTACTAGGTAGTATTTGCTATTTCTTACCGTGATCATTTTCCGCACACCGAGGCTCTTCAAAGTTAGGACCCGCGATAATGCTTTGTCCATGCATAAACTCGATAAATCATACTTATAATGCTTAAAATGATATTGAATCTCAAATCTGCCAGATTTTTAATACATAATATGCTTCATTTTACGGAACTGGCACTAGTAAATTTGATTACTTATCGAATAAATTTACCGCACCCTCAAAGCTTGCGTTCTTCAAAAATAGACTTACGGCTCTGTTCCTGGATCATATGCTTGGGTCCTTTGGAAGCTTAACAAGCACAGGTGGCGCAAACACTCTTCCACGTCGAGGATAGTGATTAGTAATTGCAGTGCCATCTGTAGGTGAACTAACTACATAGCAATTTGCTACGATGTGAGTCCCCCATGACTGTGCCGTGTAACCGTGGTTCTCGAGGCAATGTTACTCGGAGATGACAGATGAGACGGGTTTGAGTGAAAGCTTCACTCAAGTCTTACAAAATGCCGTGCTCATCTCAGCACGACTAAATAGGCAAGGAACCCCCGAAAGCGGTTGGGTCCTGTCCGAGAACGACAACACCAAGGTACACAAGAACCCAAAAAGGGATTCAAACAGTAGGACAGGAGATGTGATTAAACTGCGGCAGCACAAAGGTTTGTTGTGATGCGTCTCAGGGTTGGCGAGACGGCTTCTCTCGATGGCATCTGGGTTCGCTGCTCGACAATCGAGACACTCTCTGTTTTGAACTAGCTACCAGCGCTATCTCGTCGGTGTCCTGCACACAAGCAGCTGACTTGAAAACAGATTGCCGGCGGCAGCGGTAGGCTCATGAGATGGTTCGTGGGTTTTGTTTAGCGAGCTGATGCTGATAGCGCCAATGTCATCTTCCCTGTCCACACGTGCTGTGCCCCGTCTAGCCACCAGGAAGCCTAGACCGATTTGGTACGATACTTTGGCTTTGAGACGGCCTGTAGGCCAAAATAGAGGACACATTCTGATCCCCAGACAAGGGAAAATAAAAATAAGCCTGGTTATCATTGCCCCATCAGTGAACCGATGGTTCATGTAAGAGTATGGCGAAGAGTCCCTTCCCAATACTTACAGTTGTGCCGTCCTTTTCGGTGGCACGCAATTTCCTCAGATATCCGCCTGTCGGACGTCATCGTCATTGTCCCCGTATGAAACCATAGAAAATGCACTGACGGACTTCGCCCTTGAACTTTGGCAAAACATGGGGGGATTCTTGCTAGATAAAAGATACCTAGCAAAAAGAGAGATAAAAATGTAAGCGAATAGGCGAACATTGCATTTCCCCATGCGGCAAACTGTACTCCGTAAGGAGGAATAATAAGAATGAATGCCCAAGGGTAACCCGGTAAGGTTATGAAAGAACATCGATTGACCTACATAGAAACTGGAAGGATTCCTCTGCATGTTAATTCGTCGGTAAAGCATCGTCTAGGCACACGTACATACCTGGAAAGTAAGAACAAGTTTGCTCTGACTCGTAATAATAACTTTAGTACCTTGAGCCTCTCCCACAGCACAAGCAGCTCGCTCACATGTCCGTGAAGGAGGTGTGAGGTGTAAATGGATCTATGTCCATACTGTTTGTAGATGTCTCCATTTTACATGCTCGATACGTACGGTAAGAACTTAAGGTATATTACGGTAGGGATGTACGTAGCAATACCCAGCGTAATGCCTACATGTAGTACCTATTCCCTGAAATCC
Organism: Hypoxylon fuscum; assembly: GCA_022578945.1. NCBI lineage: Eukaryota > Fungi > Ascomycota > Sordariomycetes > Xylariales > Hypoxylaceae > Hypoxylon > Hypoxylon fuscum. Next base: position 51,923 of record MU399970.1, read on the forward strand.
TTAGCGGACAAGCTGCTAAAAGGAAGTACTGGTTACTGTTCTTGGTACCATTTACTGGAGCCTTGGAATCCCTTGGCGGCGGGCGCTAACGGGGCCCTGCAATGCGGGTACCAAGTACCTGAGCTGCTGCGAGATCAATCATGCTTTGGGGCCGTGCAACCTAACCCGTAGAATAAAAAAATATTAGAAAGACGTTGCAAAATAAGGTAATAATAAGCTTGAATTGATTAGGAAGCTTAAATCATTCCTATTATCATAATATCATAATACCCATATTCTACTTTTTGCTGCCCGCACTTTCCCTTGCCTCGAAAATCTATCATCTCGTCATAGTCTACATATTACCTTTTTCCCTACACCCCATCTACCTTACTTGTCCACTCTATTCTTACTACCAATCCTTTTTAAATTTCTACCCGATATTGATTAAATTGCCCATTCACCTGTAGGAACAGGCTCCGTGTCAATCTGTTCTTGTTTCATATCTCGCCACTACCGGTCGACCCTCGATCCAACCCGAAGGCTGAATATCTACCTGCAGCCGCAAGCGTGGGATAATACCAGATCGGCATTACCAGCAAATCCACATAGCAGCACGTCTTTTCGGCATCTTGTTTCGACGGAAAACTTGAAGGGCGTGGGAGGCAAGACGAGAGAATTTGAATGGGAGAGCACTTGACCAGGGAGGAAAAGAAAGAAAGCAACCCTACCTTTACCTACCAAAGGAACAGCCATTATTAGATCTGGAGCCATCGCACGGAAAAATAAGAGAAAAAAAGGTACACTATTTCGTCTCTCCCCAACCCTTTTTCTCTTTTCTAGCAAGGGTCTGGGACACTTAGTTCCAACCACACACACGTGTCCGACCACACTTAAAAATTATTACCTGATCTGGTCCGCGAAGGAGGCTCGATAACGCCATCACTACGGCAAGACGGCTACCTTACTTTCGTCCTCATAGTTTGCTGACTCGAGAGCCTGCGTCTATCAGTCATCGAGCCAACGCAGCGACTTGCACGAGTCCATATTTGTAGGGCCGCCATAAAACTTAAATGTAAGCGCATGTCAGCCCTCTTATGCACTTTGAAGAATCATTATCTTTGACGGCCCACCGAAAAGATAAAAAAAATCGAGAAACCTTATTTCCTGTACATGAGCCGCAGCTTGGGCTTGGGCTCCTCTACCTGTGCTGACAGCGCTTTTTTAGAGTTGCCCATCGAAACCTCCACCTACATAGAGTCAATCGGGAAACCAAACCCCTCTTCTCTTGGACCAAAAAATCAATACTACCACATCTCATATTCCGAGAGGACGCCTCGGGAAGTTGTGGTTTCCTAGTTAGACCCTTAAAAGTTGACGCAGCGCAAATTCGAGCAACCTTGGCGTCGGTATTATTTCACGTTATCTAAACGTTAATTCTTAGCGCCCTATCAGTACATACTCTTGTACTTCTCTATTTTAAACCCGACTTGACCACGGAAACCCTTTCTTTGACGGACCATCCCGTCAAACTTCCTTTTTTCTTATTACCAATTGGGCCCAAGGGCCATTGGCATACCTAACCATCTCGTACAGGTATGTATGTGTATTTTAATTCGCCAAGTTCTGCCTCAGTTGGAATTCAACCCCGTCTCTCCCTTCCTCCCTTCCTTACTCGACTCCATTATATCGAAAGTTGAGATCGCGAGTCAAACCGCCGTCATTCCAGCCACTGTTTTATCACAACCGCAAGATTACCCTCCCAGTATCTTTTCACTTGCCACTAAGCGAGTCATTGCCAAATCCACAATACCATGAGACGAACATTGTGATGTCGGCCTCAGTAACCCTCAAGTGATGATTACATACTTGGCAAAACTGTCGTTCTCATATAAGAATATACTTGCCAAGTATCAAGTTCAGTCCAAACACCATAACTCATACCCTGCACGTCTCGCGAGCCTGTCAAGATCGACACTACCTTATTTTCTGCGCACCCCACAACTTGCCGATATTAGCATGAATAACAGCTTCGCTATCTCGAACCAACCAATTCGTGCCTCGGGTTTTTCGATTGAAAGAGTCTAGTTAGCTAACATTAGAACTTAGCAAGGGATCCACGAGCCTAGACAGATCGGCTCTAGTCCCATAACGTCGAGGCCGTTAGTAGTTTAGGGCCCCGACTTATCGACTCGAGTTGCCCGCAATTCAGAAACGCCAAGATAGCACGCGCATTCTCTCTCTTTTCAGCTAACCAAGCTACCAAGGCCGGGGTCGATTCCAACAAGTCTAACCACGCAAGCATCTCCATTGCCCAGTATCTGAATGACCCACCGTTAAAGCCGCATTGTGGAGCTGCGTGGTGGAAGGGTGGTATTTACAAGAACCAAAGTACCTGGCCCAGGTAAAAATCAATTTAGGGATCGTCTTCTTATTTTCTTTCTTCGATCCCGAATCTGTCATCACCTTACAACACCTAACTTTTGTCTTGCCTACCAACCGGCGAGATGGAGACATATCACGGCTACGTACGCACGCCCAACGATGCCATCAAGCTCTTCGAGGCTTGTAGGTTAGGCTTATTGCCTAGAGTCCAGAGGCGATTATCGGAGAAGGAACGCCAGTCTATCAGATCCGGGTCCGTCTTTGTATGGGACGAAAGAGAAGCCGGTATGCGCAGATGGACCGACGGGAAATCCTGGAGTGCAAGTAGGGTTTCTGGAAGTTTTCTCACCTACAGAGAGATGGAGGGTAAGCGAGGAACCACATTTGGTGCAGCGCGACGGAGCAACGGGAGGACACCGGACAGCGGTCGACTTAGTGACGATGACCCGGATGGTGATGGTCCCGAAGGTTATCGATATAAGGCAGACGGGCTTATGAAGCAGTCATTCAGCATCACGACGTCTCAGGGTCAGCATCTTCACCTGATTTCGTACTACTCTAGGCCACACGCTGGAGCTCCCGATCTGCCTCATCCAAGCACGGATCCTAACCTTCGACACATCCAACCCGTGAAGGGCATGTATCCTGAGTCAAGTCTGCACGATAGCAATCCTCCCGCCCTGACGCGGACGCCTATGCAACCGTATGCTAGTCACAGTCCAGCACTAGAGCAACCGAACTACAACTACGCAACCCAGTGGACTCCGCCAGCGTGGCAGGGTCCGTGGCCACCTTCGCCCAACCAGACTCCCCCTTGGACAAACGGAAGACTTACGCCGGAAGTGAAGCCACAAGTCCGGCCTCCACCCCCGCCTCAACAACCTGCGCAAAGACCGCCACACCAGCTTCCACCGCTACCACCGACTTCAATACCATCGGCTCAGGCTCCTATTTATGCTAAGACTCTAAGCTACGAGAACGATCGACTACCTCCGCCTTCTCTAAACAGAGGTTACCCAGCATCAGGCCGTGCTCCGAGCTTGTCCCCGCAGTCGCAGCAGCTCCAAATCCAGGCTGCACAGGCTGCGCAAGCCGCACAGGCCGTACAAGCTGTCATAGATCCCCGTCTGTCGGCGACGAGCGCACGCAATCCCCAGGGCCCTCTCCCCGCGATACCAGCGGCCTCTCGAGGATTGACACCCCCTAGGACTCACTCTGTTTCGCCACCGAGAATGACGGGCCCAGAGAATGGCAATGGCTCTAAGAAGGCTAGTTTATCGGCACTACTAAACCGGACTCCGACGAACTCGGAACCAAGTAGTGCGAATCCGGGTAGCAACAACAGCGCTGGTAGCTCACCGAGAGCACTCTCAACGGGGACGTCTGTCTCAAACTCCGACATGTTTAGGGAGGATAGTAGAGCACTCCGATCACTAGATCGCAAATTCTGCCTATAAGAAATTACGATATTCGTCGGAGTACCGGTTATTGCATTGATCTGGGAGTCAAAAACTTGCATTTGCTTTCGGTGGCGGCCTACTTTTTTCCTCGGGACAATTTTTTTCTCTGTCCACTACACATTCCCAGAAGCATCTGGAGTTACGGTTGATTTCACGATGGTCATGAGCAAAAGTGCGGGATGCACTCTAAATATTGTCTTGCGCGTCCTTTGTAGATAGCTTAGTTACCATGCAGCAGATACGGCGCCTGATGGCACATGGTCTTAATGAGAATAGGTGCCTAGGGTTCGGTCGGAAAGGGTTCTATAGGAAGGTAAACAGGTCGCGATACCACGGAATGAATTGAAGCTGCTGCGTTGTTTTACCATTACCATCCCGAACAGTCTTCCGTGCCCATTGCCGTTCAATACCCGCAAGTATAGTCCGACCGTGTCGTCGCATTAGAAATTCGGTCCTCTTGCTTCGAAGAACGTGCGTACATATGAGGCTAAGGGGTTTACAGGGATGCGTGATCCGCATATGAACGAACCATGCGATTGCAGGTCAAACACGATGGTCCCCTGTAGCGCATCCCGTTTATTCTTGCCTGGCTGTGCAGCATCCATGTCGACTCTCTCATGAAGTCGAGCAAGGTTTGGGCAAATCCAAAGTCAAACTCGACGGCTTACTTAGTACGAGATTACCCAACAGGCGATGCCTCGCGGCCCATTGCCCACATGAGGTGCGTGCACGATAACCGCTGCATGTACATTCATCTCTACCTAGGCTTGGCATCCAAAGAACTTTTATTCCCGAATCTAGTACCAATATTCAGATGCAGAGACCATTTGTCCGGTGCCCCTGTCTACCGAACTCGGTGCTTACCGGACGAACATGCCTCACTTACACCTGCCATGGGTCCTAGGCTTATTCGGTCGGCAGATAATCTCTACTCTACTTCACTACTCGAGTAAATATCCTTTGTACCTACATAGCAGCGCACCTACACTAAACGCTACAGAAATTAATGCTGTCGATATACAGTTATACGTTGACGATGATGACTGACACGGTACCGAGATGGACGATGATAAAAACTTAGATGACGAGCCTTGCCGCTTTCTTCTCATGGTGCGGTCATCGGCCCATACTCGTGTTGTGATTGTATGATACCTATCTGCGACGACACAGCGCCGGCGCACTACCATACAAACCTCTCCCCACACGGCTACTGTAGCACATTAGCAAAAAAACAACTTCTGTCTTCATCCACGGCGTCTACACCACATAAACAGAAGAAGGCAAGCTTGTTTCACTTTGTTCCGTCCAATCTTCCATCGGCGCTCGCTACCTGACCATCAGCGTACGCGTTTGCCCCACAATCGAGACAAAACCCAAAACCGACATGTGGGTAGGTTGCAACGATGCCAAGAGAGTTCATGTTCGAGAATTACTTTATCTTAGGTAAGGTTATTTTGATTTTCTATTGGTTCCATATCACCAATCTCAATAATTTCCCCCCTTTTTTTTTCTTTCCTTCTGGAGGAGTTCTCAGTACTTCATACCTTCGAAACGAGCAAACGTCAGGGATACCGAGACTTGCCTGCCGTGGGCCCGGGAAAGGTTAATAATAAATAAAAGTAGACTTTATAAATTAGGGTTTTGAGTTCAGCCGGGCGGGCGATCCCTCCACCATCGCTCCCATTCCCCCCTTAACTTTAAATTTGTTTGAATTTTAAGTTAGCGCCGCCGATCTGATGACGTTGGCGTCGATCACCCTTGTGTGACGTGACGTTTGAACAAACACCGCGGGATGCTCTTTCACCCCGGCTCCGCGACCAATCAGCAGCGAAGCAGTTAAGTTTAACTAAGCCCCTGAGATACCGTTTCTCTCTTCGAAACTCTATAGTTCCTTAAGATTTTCCACAACAAAACATTATCTTACCGACGAAAATTACCTACCTACCTACCTAAGGTACCTAAGAAAGGATGGAAGGATTCGAGGCACATGCTGCTCTTTTTCTTATAAGTTTGGGGAATATGGGGAATATGGGGAATAAGGCGTTTATGTCAGCTGCGTGTGCCTAGTGGCCTCAGCTGAGGTTATTCAGACAAACGCAATCCACTATATCAGGAACCATTATAGTATACCTAAAGCAAACCTGCTCATCTTACATGAACTAATACCTCCGACACATGCAATAATACTTCCGAACGTGCATCAATGGTTCGGAGAGTTCAGACGAGAGTTTCCAAACGACGCAATAAACCAAATCTAGTCCACGTGTGATCACATACACTAGTTAAAAGATATCAGGTAGGACAAAGCGGATAATGTAGAATCTCCATAGGGAATTGCCTATCTGTCCTCCCAAAAAGGTATATGCCGGTAGTGGATCTCGTATGTCAGGGTCCTAGGTAGTTGTCTAACTTGGCTGCTTGGATGGTTTGGGGTCCAGCCAACACAGTAGCACGTAGAGTGGGAAGAACAAAGTTCATCGTATACTGCTTAGAGGAGAAGAAGTGGAAAAGGCTCTCGTGTTATTATTAGGGGTTTTTCTTGGGAGAGTTAGTCAGCGATGACTTAAGGCGGGAGTACATAGTATATCAGGGTTACATAGTCATCCATCGCGCGATGGATTCCCACAGCGGATACTTCCTTCTAACTAGCAGATACAGTAGCTAGGACACATCGCATTAGCGCAGCCGGGAGATTATATAATGCTTACCCAGAGAAGTTATACCTACTTGGGCTTATGCTATAAATTTGCATTAAATGCATTATGTAATGTACCTACGGAATATATGTGGTATGGGAAATGGATCATCTAGTTGGGGCTTGCCGAAGCTTCACCGCCTCAAGGAAGAGACACTAGGCTTGGCATAAGGCTACGGCGCACGATAATTTGCTGCCACGGAAAAAGATATTCGCTCCCTCTTTCTGCTCTTGTCATCTTGTCTCGTTTTCCACTTCACCGTCCTGGTTGTCGTGAATGTGGTTTCGGTCCCGAGTCCGCCAAGTCCGCCGAGTCCGACGGCGCAGTACGGCCCAGCGGACGGCGAGGTAGAGAACTGGACAGATGCACTTGCGCCTCGAGGAGGATGTGTTCGTATTGCAGATCATCCAATGATACCAATCGCCAGTGGTCGCTTCCATGAATTAAAAATAAAAGGCTATGTTTAATAATCTTCATGTGCTGAGCTTAGGCTCGGTACTTGGCCTGCACTATAATGGTCGTTGGGAAGGAATCGGTACCTCATGCTGCCTAGCGCCAACATATGATTACTAAACACCCATATACTATGTAGACCGAGTGATTCGATGCACGCTCTGCACAGATCGTATGAGTAAAGATTCCTGTGGCGTCGAAAAATCTCACATAGGTCTATCGCATTTGGTCATCTTGGACTTCAATATAGGGATCATGATGCCGGGACCTAAGGATTGTAAGTGCTTACATCATATAGTCTAAATCTCACCGGCGTCAGATGGTTCTTATGCAACTTTAACATGTCTATTTATAGGTAAATCGGACTTAGGCAATGGCTTTTCATGTCTTTGACATTATAGTCAGATCGCATAATACTGCCCTACTCCAGCCATAGAGATGTTGCTTAGAAAAGAAAATCTAATCCATGGCTATAGTCGTGATTGCTGTTTTACCCCTGGCTGGCATTCGGATATTTTGCTATGGGAGTTTACCTCTGTCATGAAGAGTAAGATGCACATGCCATATAGTGAGCGTCAGCATTGACCTGACTGCCATGCTAGGGTTGGGAAAACAACTCAATACTACAAGTTATCCGCATTCTATGATCCATACAAAAGTATGTCACTATGCTGTGACCAATAGCTCTGATAGACGCAATCATCAGAGATAGAAACCAAGTCCTTTCAGCATAGGATAATTATCGATTCCATAATGTAACAGAGCCTTCATATGACTCATTCAAAGGGCGCTGAACACGACAGTCTTTGTGTTACAACTTAAAGATCACAACTTACGGTCACTACAGTATACATATCTCAGAGGTCAGTCATACGAAGGCCCTCCTCTTTTCTGGAAGGGTGGCTAGTCCTGAGGGCCTTGGGCCTTTGAAGTACGTTAGCTAGTGATCTTTCGTTTATATGTGTTTTGTTTCTGACACATTTTCACCAATTAGACTCTAGAGGTAACTCAATAAAGCAAACCACCACTTAGTCTCTATATTCTTAGAAAGAGCTCTGCTGCCCTCAGTAAAGATATGTGACGAATTACTACCATATTACCACGGGTATATAACTAATTATAGCCAGGTACGTTCTCTTTGCCTATTTGCAACAGTATGAGTTGATGATGAAGGCTAAGTACAATTTCTCATTTCCTTTTTATTCATTTAATTTTAATAAATTCAACCGGCTGCCAGTAAACTCTCGTAGGGAAATCTCTCTTCATAACAAATTGAACTTCCCATAACAAGGTAATTTCTCCGTCACCGGAGGAAAATGGATCAACAACATCAACGAGGCATTAATACCCGTAGCCATGTTCAATATATCCACCAGTGTTTTCAAACTAAAGTCGGTGGAAACGGCACTTTCCGAAGCAAAGTCATAGGAGTTCAATAATTTATATTCGTATATCGCATTCCATTCGTGGTGTTTCTCCGTTTGCTTCAATTTACCCGTCAATTCCTTAGGAGAGTGGATATAGCGGATGGTGACAGTAGTGGGAACTGACAACCATACGATGCTCCTGTAACTAGCAACAAGGCCCGTAAGAGGAGGTTAGCATTTCGCTTGTGGGGCTCTGCGCGGTCCTTCAATATTAACGTCGGCAATGGGTATTTGATCCATCGTGGCTCGCGGAATTCTCACTTGAGTTAGACGCGACTAGGGCTGTGTTTTTGTGGTATGTTTTAATCTAGATTGTTCCTTGCGACGGGCACTACCTTAGAAGCGATCGCTAATGCGGTATAGACAATTCCCGGTGGTCGGATTGCTACGGTTGCAGTACTAGAGAATGAGTTGCGCGATGGAGTGGGCTCCAGGTTGGTCTCCTTCCTTCCTTGGTGATCCTACAAACAAAGACCATATATTGGGCAGGCAGGCAGGTATCCACACAGACGCATGTAGTTTGTGAACATCCCGACTAGTCGTCGGTAGGACAGATCCGACTCAGGGGTGTTCTCTTGTTTAGGAAAAGCTTAAAAAAGAGCCGCAAATGTCAAGAAGGAATAATCATAATGCCGAAGGAGTAGACGCGTGTGCGATACCAATCCCAAATCCATTGACCGACCGGGATTCAAAGTCCTTTACCTGCATATTCTGCACATTCTTTAACGGCACATGTGTAAGTGGATACTCTAGAGAACCAATGAAATACTCGCCGAATCTCGCTTTTGATCACTATTCATGGGGTTGATGTTTGTGTCTGGGAATGGATATTTGCTCCTAAGTTTCGGTGTCGGCTCCATAGTCGACAGGGCCCTAGATATCAATGCAAGGAGGTTGGCTGGATCGAGATCACCTTCTAAAGTCCCAGGTGCTCAAAAAGAGTTATTGCATCTGAGATGGGCAAAAAAGAATTTAGACAGACGGTCCTAAACTGGCTCTGTACGAAGAAACGGTGTTGTCTCGTACGATATTTTTCTCCAGCATGCATTTCCAGACCTAACTATGATAGACTAGACTCATAAGGTAGAATTATAACCAATCCGGGAAGTGTCAACAGCTCTTATCAAATGAAGATAGACAAGTATGTAATTCATAATATGCGGTGTACCATATCCCTTCATAAGCATGAGCTTAAACTATACTGCCTACCTAGTTACCTAGCTACTTTGCATGTCAAAAACAATGGACGTACAGAGGTCACTTATCTTAAAAATCATTGCTCAAATTATACCTTTAAGTAATGTTCCTTATATATGTGTAAGAGGATGACTAGACATCATTTATAGGTTTCCTAATATTATTAGCACTAAAAGCTACGAAAATAACCAGGATGAACGCTTGTAACTACGAAACGCCCATAGTTAAGGTGTAAAAGCTTCATTGTGTGAATTCTGTTAATAATGGTAGTTAATTTAATCTATGACATGACAAACTATTACCTATCTAGGCATATTATGTGAAAACGTTGGCACTGACATACAGCCCAAGGCCGATGCTTCTTTCCTTTAATACACGGAAAAAGAAGCTCGAGGGGTCTTCAGAGATAATTATTGGAACGAATTACCTGAATGGGCTCATTATTAGAATATATTCAGCAAGGTAGGCGCTATTAGCAATGCAAGAATATCAACTCGCCTTCATCTTGTTCTATATATAAACCTAGACGTGCATATATGCGTGATTTGGGACGGGGGCCATGGTACTTTCCAAAACCTCATGGTTCACTAAATTCCTGATGCAGAATACAAGACACCGAGGTCAAGGAGACTCTATCAACCGCTTATCGCGCCAAGTAACGACGCGTAATACACAAGCTCACCGAGGAGCCAACGGGTATGGATAATCTATGAACATGAGTCATTTAGTGAGATCTGCTAGATACGTATTCAACCAAGTATACCCTAACGATCATACCACCACACCATACCATATCTACACTTCAACAGCATTTTTATCCGACATCTCTAGTATTCCCCACCAAAACTCACCAATTTCAACATATTATTAAAAGCGCAATAAAAATAGGAAAAGTCGTCCTGCTGCTTTAGGATGTAAATAAATGCATGCAGATTAGTTAAACCCATTTAATTTACAGTTTGAACCATTATTAAAAGAAGTTGTTCGTGTGGAAAGCTGGCATATCATCGCCATCACCTAAACTCCGAAATATTCTTAGGCGCCACACATTTCGCAACTTTACTACTATACAAAATGAAAATAAAGTATAAAATAGGTAAACCAATGATATAAATTAATACTACCTTCAATTATCTATTAAATATATAAAAAGTCGGAATTTTTATAATTTTTATTAATCGTTTATAAGAGTGTTAAGTTGGTGAGTTTTGGTGGGGAATATTAGAGATGTCGGATAAAAATGTAACCTGATTGTAGGCAAACATGATGGTAGCAAGGTCGATGAAGTCGAATACTCGATACTTAGGTAGACTTCAGAAGATGGTAAGCGTGGAATATGACCCAGGCCCTTGAAGTGAGTAAAAGCAACTACGAAGTCCTGCGTAGCTTTACTAGAGTGCTCCCAAGGAGCAGGCCTAGCGCCAAATTTGTTCTTCTTTCAGTTATACAGCTCCTAGTTTACTTCGAAAGCATTAGCTCTACCACAGCAGGATTAAGCACATTGCTGTACCTACCCTAGGTACCTGTGAAGAAAGCGTGAACGTATGATGGAGTTTATAATGAGTGAACAGGGCATTGGACTTATTGCCCCTTATAGTATTAAGTACTCTTTAAGTCTTCTCTATTTGGATTCACGCTTCTGGAGAGGCCTATCAGTTATGTACGTTCCTTATAAAGCGCTCTCGATTCTCTTGTAATGGTAACACATACCTACCTGATGCTATTTTAGAACAATTGCACGCCATGTAAGCTGATACACCGTATAAGCTCAACTTGGGCATTGTCGATTATGGTAATTATAGTCAACAGCGTCGAGGACGCCGGCTAGGTGGACCACCGTAGCCATAACGACTAGGACATGGAAGACTTGGTGTGAAGATCCGTATATATCAAACGTTCCTGGGTTGATACTCTCAGGAAACCTTGTCTGTTCGATCAATTACGTTCGTGTCAGTCAAGTAGCAACTCCTGTTTTCTTACCCTTACTAATACTTGAGTGGTAGAGCTTTCGCAAAAAACTAGAGTGAATGTGGCGGTAGAGCTAGTGGAAAAAAAGTAGTCAACTCACAGCATACACGACAGCCCCAAGCAAGAACAGGCCCCCTTCGGCGAGATAGTACGGCAGGCCAGATTGCTTCATCATTTGCGACCAGCCGAAGATGCAGATCCCGTGAACAATGGGTGCTAGACCCGAAAGCCCCGTGCAGACGAACGTCAATAGGCGTAATGTGCGCCACCGCGGACCCTGAAAGGTCGGCGCGACGACGATAATGATCGATATGGCCGATAGAGATCCTATCTGCACGGCTCAGAATGAAACCTCCAGTTAGTCTAATGATTATAAACCCCGGCCAGCCTACCTCAACAGAGCGCAGAGTTTAATCGACGTGGTTGACCTGGATATTCGTGACCGATAGATGATAAAAACGAGGTCTACTAACCATAGACCAATACACCGTCCTCTCCAGCGTTTCGCACCAGAAGCCAACATAGATCCCCGAGACGAAAGATCCTAGTATTAAAAGGATAATGCCCACGAAATCGAGCCGCAGCCAAAGTGCCTCCACCTCGCGCGAGTGGCACATGAGTGTGTGGTACGCGCTTGATAGGCTAAGGCATGCCACTGCTGAAAGTAATAGGGCCGCGACGACTCCCGCGTCACCACCGTCGTGATGGCGCAATTGCGTGAGAACGTACGCCAGACCGCTCACGAGCAGTGCTATCGCCGGCACTAGGTGGGTGTAGATGTTGATCGTCTCGTTGTGCACGTACCCCCAGCTGCCGAAACAGGCCCGCGTGGACTGCGACACGGCCCGGTAACCCCGTCGGACGTACGGGTTATCCTGATACCAATCCGGAATCTCGTCGTAAGAGAGCAATGTATGATGTCGGCGGTGATGTTCATCACTTTTCCCGCTTCGCGAATCTCTTGTGGAGATCTCAGCGCTACCGAAGCTTGGTTTTTGCTTCTCATCTGACGACGATCGCGCTGTAGCAGACCAGTCGTGACCTGCATTGGCCTCGGTCGACTCCGGCGACATCATGGCCTTTTACCTCTCATATATGTAGAATTATGCAGAGGACCACACCCTTATCCTTTCCCCTTTTCTTCGTTCCCCCATATATTCTTCGTGAACAGATTCCTGTCAGTAATGTAGTGCATGCGTGCGGAGAGCGAAAGCGGGGTTGGCGATCTGTCCTGTTGGAATTTTGCCAACTTTTCGAGAGTCAAGACGCAAAAGAACCACGATAGATCGGGACAAGAAATTCCTTCCCATTATGAAATGATGATAAAATGCCTCAAGATCTATTTGATTGATCAATCATTCCCGACTGAAGGGGATGACATCATGTGAAGCAGCATGATGCCTCTTTCAAGTAGAATGTGGGCCATCTTCAATCCTTGTTGTAAGTATCTCCGAATATCTCGGGTGGACATGGGACCGAGGTGCTCGGAACAACTTCACTTCAACGGTTCAAAAATGACGGGAGCCTCACGGTTGCGAGATGATATATATTCTCGTCGGTGTCCGATATTTTCCAAGTTCTCTTAAGAACTTAATTACGTCACTGGTAACTTGTATAAGCAAATTTGCATTTGGGAATTACCTACGACCTACCTATATAATATAGGTAGGTAGCTCAGTGCATATCATCTCGAAACTGCTTTTGAAACGCGACCCTCGTTTTGATGTGTCTGCCCGAGGATATGAGGAACTCGTTTGGGATTTCTTCAATAATTTCAAAATTCAGATGAGTCTGCCGATCGAAACTCTTCGTTGTGGCTCGATAGGAATGCTGAAAATGTAAGGTGGGGAAATTGAAAACAGTCCAGAACAGAGACCTAGCCGAGCCAGGACTAGAAGCGACCATGAAAGGAAAACGTAAGGAAAATCAACAGTCAACCTACATTGACAAAAGAAAAGCGGCAAAGATACTGCATCCATCACGAGCTGCACGAGCTCCTTACAATTTAACCCGCTGATGACCTCGTAGACGTATGCAATAAATCCAGGAGCGACATAGATATAAGGCAGAACCCGGAATTGTTGCCAATGAATTGAGCCAAAATCGAGAGTACCTAGGCAGGCACATACATGCCCCAATGGATCTGAAAGCACGGTAAGAGTGGCGCATGGTGTCAAGTTTTCTGACATTGTATTGCAATGCCACTGCAGATGCGGCCAGAGCCTCGTCATTCGAATGACGCGGACCCTAGCCTGCTTTGGAACCATAAGCACCTCTCACTCCTTGAGTAATTGTCGATGGAACATCCGAGTTAGTTAATTCAACCTACTCATCGTCAGCTTCACTCCAGAAAGGAGGTGTACGCAAGAGATTGCTGGGTCTTGCTCCCATACCATCACGACGAACACTCAAACGCAATTGAAAATGCTAGTGATGTTCGCTGAGGTGCTAGATTGCTGAGCTTTCAAATCGTAGTCGTGGCAAATCGATAGTTGGTTGGAAATACGCATCGGTAATCCTTCCGCATCACGCTTTCATGGTGTGCTCCCAGTCAGAAGAAAATGCTGCACAATTGAGTCGGGTCGAGATTATGTCGTTCACCCATCGGTTTCATGCTGTCGTCTCCCCCCGGAGTACTCTGTGTGCTCTGAATTTAACATTCAATGTGACGAGGTTCCAGGCTAAACTGATCGAGAAGGCGAAATAACAGAATATGCCGGAAAGCCTTGGTGCACTATGACAATGTGGTGGTCATTCTTGATGAGATAAAACCACATTCAAATCCCAGCAGTCCTGTAATGAACCCGTATGATGAATAACGGATGTCGTTTCGGAATATTGCTCTGAGGTGCTGAACGTGGTAGTATCTGGCTTCAACACCATGCCTCTAGGTTGAATTTGAATGACGAAGGGTTAAAAGTGTGCTCAAATGCGCGGATCCCTTGTTTTTGATAGATAATAATTCCAATATGATAACTCCTGGGATGAAATTGCTGGCCATCTGCTATCTGAGAGGGCGTCGTGGTCATCTGGGCAGTTGAAAAGTGTTGGCTGATTATGCGTGACGTGGACATCATGATCGCGAATCATGGCCCCACATAGTAGTCACACATACTTGGTTCTATCAAGGACTAGACGAGGATGATAGAAACGGTGAGGCGGTCGAATGTCTCGAATGAATCCCAGGGAAAGTGGTAGACTGTAACAGACTTATTCGGGAACCACGCATCAACTTATTTTGTTGAAGAGCCTCGTCAGGGGGCATTGGTGAAAAAGTGGCCCATCGTGACGCGCATCGCGACAGGTACAGGCGTCCGAGACGATTGAGTCATAGTTGCCGAATCAGAACTCTCAAAAGTCGACAAAACAAGAGATACCAATCCATCACCCAGTAGAGCTGCCATGAGCGTGATTTTGTAACCTGGGGTTGTCGTTATCGTGATATGCGACACGACAAGTTGCATTGCTGGAGTACCAGACGCGACGTATTGAAATGCACCCCACGTTAATCATAATGCTTCAAAAATTCGAAAAATAAAGGGAATAAATTGCAATGAAAATGTCATTCATCATTTCTTCAAATACTAACGGACCATACGATCAGACAAGTCGATAGGAGGCGAGTCGCGTGTTGGGCAGTCGAGGTGGTGCAAAATGTGTGGATGGCTTCATGTCGTGAAAGTGTGTGGGAGCTCGAGAGGGCCATGGGTGCAAAACTAACAAACGTTGGAACAGTGGAGAAAGCAATGAGTTACAAGTTGTAGCTCGGAGGATAGCCGAAGAACTCTGGAATCACTTCAAATGAAATTTGGAACGCAATGCATGGGGTGGGAAGCCATCATCTCGAATGCGACCGAGAGCATCGAAAGATCCAACGGCCGAAAACAGACGAAAGACTCGAGATAATGGACGGATGGGTATACTGCTAGTATTAAACTAAATCACATCGTTTTGATTGCCTAAAATCGCTATCTAGTATAGAAAGTAGAAAATGACTCAATCGATCGCCTGATCCAAAAGGTGTGGGAGGTTAGATCAAAGAAACGAGAGAAGGGGAGAACGCGAGAAGCAGGACGAAGAGGGGGGCGGTGGGAAAGTTGGGTGAGAGAGCAAGCTCGAGTTCTCGAGTAGGCGCATGATTTGATTCGAGTTGAGTTGCGAAGTGCACGACAAGAGAAAAAATAAAAATAAAATAATAAAATCGGTACTTGGAGCAGTGAGCTGTTAAGCTTCGGCCAATCAAAAAATTCGACAGCAAAGATTAGAGCTAAGAGAGCTGGGGAAATATTCTGAAGGACCAAATCAGTAACGAATCAGTCCTTCCAAGCCATCTTACTGGTCGCGGCGGCTGTGCAGAAGCTCCATTGGTCACACATGATCAGATCTAATCCTCAAAAGGAAAGAATCTAGGCGTTTCAGTAAGATAATGCAACCTTAATTGCTGAGGTAGCGAGGGTAGGAGTAGAGAGCGATCGGGTCCCAATGTATGGAGAACAGGCGCCTGAGGTGCTGGCATTTTATTATTTTTTAGTGGCCTAGCGAATTTTAATGATGGAATTTTGGAGGGGGAAGGGGGGAAGCTGCACCAAATTCTCTGCCGCAGCTGATTGTACCCAGCCCAGACTAGTTTTACTGATTGTGCACAACCCCCCGCCTTGTATATAAACACGCTCGACCTTCTTGCCGTCGCGCTCCGATCGAATACCTCCCTCCCTCCCCTTTCTTCCCGACTATATTCGTTCCGCATAACAGAAACGTTCCTCGATACTTCAAGATCAGCTCAAGGTTATTCGAAGATCAATTGACAGATCCGATTAACTATACTCATCACTATCCAAACGCGATATCAACTTCAATCCAAACATTCAAAATGGGTCCCAAGAAGGCAGACGGAGCTTCCAAGCCCAAGAGCACTCATGCTTCCTACCAGGTGTGTACAACTACAACGCGACCGGCTTTTTTATGAAGCGTCCTGAATACTAACAGGTTTTAGGACATGATCACCGATGCTATTGTTCATGTACTTACCCTCATTCCTTTACGTCCGGCGCATTGTATTTAGTGTGTCTGGTGTTCGTGTGTTGGGCATGCACGGTGATCTTCCACCAGCGCTGCACCCTAACCCTACACCAGAAACACGTGTTTGAAACTTGATCTGAATGATTATGCTGACGCGTCTTTTTTTTTCAATCATAGCTCAAGGAGAGAAATGGCTCTAGGTTAGTATTTATTCTCATGTACACTTTGCTATTGCACTTGTTGTATTAGTCGCTTCTGCCCTGACCAGTCTGCTAACTATCATGCAGCCGTCAACAACTGAAGAAGTATGTCAAGGCAAACAACACCATCAACGTCACAGACAAAATGTTCGACTCCTTGTTCAACAAGGCCTTGAAGGCTGGTGTTGATAAGGGTTCCTTCGAACAGCCCAAGGGTATGTTGCATTTTACCGGCTCATGAGGCTATTCGCTTTTAATTTGAGGCTTGGTCTTACACATGGTTACTAACCGATCATAGGTCCTTCCGGTGGCACTAAGCTCTCCAAGAAGTCTAAGCCTGCTGTGACTAAGCCTGCCCCGAAGAAGGAAGGCGAGAAGGAGGCTCCCAAGAAGGCCGCCCCCAAGAAGGAGCCTGCTAAGAAGGCTGCCGCACCAAAGAAGGCAGCTCCTGCGAAGAAGGAGGCTCCTGAGAAGAAGGCTGCCCCTAAGAAGGCTGCCGCTCCCAAGAAAGCCGCCGCTCCCAAGAAGGCTGCCACCAAGAAGGAAGTGAGTTGAACACGCTATCTACTATTAATCGCAACATCTAATGGTCTTAGGCTCCCGCCGTTGAGGACAAGCCTGCTGTCTTGACCAAGACCAAGTCCGGTAGAGTCGCGAAGACTTCGGCGGCCAAGCCAGCTGCTGCGAAGAAGGCGGCGCCGAAGAAGGCTGCACCCAAGGAGAAGAAGGCGCCAGCAAAGAAGGAAGCGAAAGCTGAGGCTGCGGCATGAGTTTTCGCTTCTTAATCTTTTGCTATTTGCGTTGTATTGGCTTGGGCGGTCTAATGGCGTTCAGGAATCAAGAACAAAGAGCTACGTCGCGCGGTTTATCGCGAAGGGGAATGGGTCGTGTTTTTCCGGCAGGGTTGCCAGGGATTTGTGTGTTGTGCGAAGGGGGGCCGGTATTTGACCCCGAAGAACTGCGAATTCGTCCGACATACCCTCCACTACGCCGGCTGCTGTGTGCATATGGTACAGCCCCTGGGGAATGATGGTCATCTCGGGTTGGATGGCGCACATTCTCAGTCACAGCATCTTTTTACGGGAGGGTTCAAGGACTGACGACATGATGAGTACACTTGTAATTATACCAATGACCAGGGGCTGCTGCATGGTTTTTCAAATCCATATTTTTTTGCTACTGTTCAACTATGCTACTGCTCGACACGGTGATGAAACTTGAGGTTCTCTACTTGACGCGTCATGCTTGCCATCCATGAACTGTTTGTTTACGTACGCCTAGAAGGGATCGCGGACCGCTCACCCCCTGTCCCCAACGGTGTCGATAACGGCTATCACGTGTCGCGCCAAGAGGTAGTCGTAGCTCTAGTGGGTCAATAGTTCCCTGCCCACCCTGCACCCGCCCGCTAGCGTTCTCTAATCCCATGACCTGTGAGAGTTTGTGAACTGTATCGAGTGTATCCAATGGCATGCGGGTAAAAAAAGTTGTTCTTTTCTAACGAGCAGAATACTTATTGCTTGAGTACCTATTTAGTATTTAAAGATATGTAGAAATGGAATGAATGTGTCTAAATAGATCTATGTAGGGGCTTAATGCATGGGTTAGGCAGTGAACCATTGTTTGCTCCGTGTAAGCCAATCTACAAGAGGAATGAGCTTAGTATGAGTGTCATGGCAGCCGTGCCTGTTTATCAACCTTAGTTGAACAAATCCATCGTAGGCTGTGCTATGTTAAAGACAATAATATTCATCGCATCTGCATCTTGTCTTGGGATTGCAAGTAGCATCGGACTCCTGGGGTTTAATACCCATAAGCATAACTACATACCTACCTAGGTACAGCTACATAGGTACCGACTCATTCATATTCCAATAGCTCTAAGTTTAGATTGTCCAGGAATGCCTTCCATATCGATAGACTCATCAATAGTACTGTTATTGGCGGGTAGACGTTAGAGTTCCCCGTAGACCACTTAGACTTGGTCTCTGCCTAGACATTGCAGAGGAATAAACCTGCAACGGTAAACGATATAGACAGTTGGCCTGAGCGTTGAAAGTCAGACCGAACCGCGCGGGGTTGTTACTGGACCTACATAAGTATAGGCATGTAAGCCTCATTACCTGTATGTTTGCTCTTTGTCCTCCTTCCGAGTCTCAAGAACCAACAGAGATAGTCATGCCGTAGCTAATATAAGGTATGATTCCATGTCGCGCGTGTTTACGAAATCAGCCCCTATTTATAAGCTACATAGTACACAACAATAGGCCTCGTGAGGTACATACATGCATTTAGACTCTGAACTCCAGTCTTCTTACATAGTATGCGGGGATGCGATTTCCATCGTTATCGCTAATCATACAGTGTTACAGTCCGATAAAGACTCTACCGAAACTTCCGAGATCCCAGCCAAGACCGGGCAACCCACTTCTTCCTTTTCCCACTTCTCCACCACGCAGCCCAAGCAAAGCCAAGCCCAAGTCCACGCTTTTTTCTCATAGGGTAGACTGTCTCTACACTGTATGTCGTAGTCTTTTGGAGGGGGATCTACCACACACACACACACACACACACACGATACTGTTCAACTGCAAATGCAACGGCGACGCAACGCAACGCAACGCAACGTAGAATACCGAACTTCTGCGCGCGTATTCTCCCATATCATGGCCAACTATAGCCTCATATAGCTTTCTATCGCTCATTTTGCTGTTGCTGTTTTTGCTTTTTCCTTTGGTTCTTTGCCCCGGGTGTTCCATATCATCTCACCAACCATGGCTACCCAAGACCAATCGCTCAGCTCCAACAATCCCTTTCGCCGGAAGTTGGGCAGCCCCCCTCCCTCCAGCAAAGGTCCCACCGCGGCCCCAGCTCTCACTTCCAGCTTCGACGGCTCTTCCGATTCTATTCCGCGACCGCCCTTCACTACATTCAGATCTGCTCAATCTAGAGAGCCAAGGCGGGAGGAGCAAGAGGAAGAGACGATAGTGCCGGTGCAGCCTAAGCCAAAGAAAGTGGTGAAAAGAGTACGGGTGCAGTCACCACCTCCGTCTTCGCCATCTTCGCCCGAGGATGCCGCGCCCGTGACACGCTTCCCACGAGTAGAAGACCTCGATGACTACGATGGTGAAAGTAGTGACTCACGAGAAGATGAGGGAAATGATGGTCCATTCAACAGGGCCTCGTTCGGTACCCGTGATAGGGACAATTACGAACATACCCAAAGAGGGCCGCCAGCAAACCCTTTTTCAAAAACGCTGCATGATTTAGAACAGACTGGGCAAGATCAGGATGACAGTGCATTGGCGGCTAACGCGGCCGCGAAAGGGACACTTGACGTTGATTCATTTAAAAGATTGCTATTGACAGGCTATTCAAATATCCCAGCCAGGCCGTCAGCGTCAGCGTCAGAAGCCGGTCCTTTATCGGACGGTGCGAGCAACACAGAAACAAGCTCCGTGTCGCGCCAGTCCATCTTTGATACTATACTGCAAGATACCCCTCGGACTTCGCATGTGGTTTCCGAGCCCGAAGATGCCGAGGAGCGAAGAGGCATCTTACCCTCTTCACCCCTTTCCCAATCCCAATCCCAATCCCATTCCCATGCCTCGTCCTCCTCCACGAGGAAGAAACCACCGCCTCCCAGCTCACGGCATGGTAAATTAATAAAAATTGAACTGGGGTCAGACACAGAATCTCGTACTGGAAAAGACTCTGCTATTCCCATATCTATCAACACCACTTCTCTTCCTGCTATCGCGCCACCTCGTAAAACCAGCTCTCAATCCGTCCCTGCGTTACAAGTCCCACCTCAACCAACCGATGTGAATAAGCCCCTCCCACAAACTCCTTTCCGTCCCTCCGTGGAAGAGGCCGTTGATTCTCCCTTCGATCGCGAGGCCATAGGGAAAGTGCCCGAACCCTTCGCTGAGATACAGTCTAACCCTCGACCCCCGACACCACCCGTTCTAACGCGGAATCGCTCCGAGTCCAACGGCAGCACGCAACTTCGCAAACCTGCAGCACCCCCGCCCCGTCGCCATGGGAGGAGCGATAGTAGAGCGCCTTCTGTCATAAACGCTGACGACGATACACCTCCAAGGTCATCGTTAGAATCAACCCGATCACGAGCCGATAGTGTACGTGCCAATATCGGCATAAACGTGCCCACTCCCCCACCTCCCCGTCGGCCTAACCATGCCAGACAAGGGAGTTACTACGCAAGTCCAAATCAAGCAACATTTGCAAGTCCTAATCTTAGTGAAAGCGAACGTAGTCCGACAGGGATGGGACTGCGTCCGGCGAGTAGTAGTGGGCAGACGGAGAGTTTAGCTGGTCTAGCTACTTTCTCCACGACTAAGGACGGGTTACCTAAACTATCACCGCCACCGCCACCGCCGGCCAGGCAGGCAAGCACCAGACGCCCACCAAGCGTCCGAAGCATGGATCTTGGCAATGGGCCCGCTACCATAAGGAAAGTGAGTAGGGAGAAGGAGGGGGTCGTGGCACCGCCCCCACCGCCCCCGAGGCAACGCGGTAGTAGCCGTGCGAGCGTAGAAACCCCGGCTCCTGCGGCGGAAGGCGCGCGAAGTGTTAGTGGCGAGTCTCAAAACTCTACTCAAGCTGCGGGCGACACCAAGCAAGGGCAGGAGATCCTGGCGGATATCGACGCGTTGCAGAAGGAGGTCGACGCCTTGATGGGCAAGTACGGGAAACCCGACGGAAACTAAGATCGCTTGCACGTTTATATATATCTGAGGTGTTTTTTGATGACTCAATTGGAGATGACAGACTTGAGACTTGTGCTCGTAATGAGAATTGAAGAGGTAAAATCCTTTGGACTGTGTGAGGATGCTTATACATGGAAAACCCCCTGAAAACGGGGAGGGGGGGTCGTGATGACCTCCCTCGACTAGCTGGATATGAGATACGAACTAGGCATGCGCTACGCAGGGTATGAACGCGGGTGGCTAGGAGGTAGTGATAGCGGATATAAGATCCCCCCCTTGTACAGTAGGGTAGGTTAATTGTTAATGCTGGCTAAACTACCTACCTACCTAGGTAGGCCAGGTGAAAGGGACAGATCAGATCAAATCGATTGGCCCCTTGAGTAGAAAGTCGAAGTTGAAGTTGAAGTGAAATTTATGTGCTAGTGCATGCGTTCCGGCCGACAAGTCGGTCGGCAGGCGATGCATTGGAGCTTGATAACATAAAGAGGGAACCGTTGCAACATATCCGGGCAGTATAAAAAGGGGGTACAGAAATCAGGCCTACACATCTTGCCGAAAAGCCTACACATTTTTTTAAGAACCAGCCCGCCGAGTCACAAGAACAGTAGGCAGAACCGTAAGCAAAATCGCAAGGTTTAATAAAGGTAAAATATGCCTATAGGCATATTCTACAATCGATTACATATCAATTTTCTAAAAAGCCAATATATTTACCTTATATATCAATCTTCGTATTTTATAAAAGACTAATATCCGTGAAGCCTTTTAATAATAGAATAAAAAGGGCTATTTTATAGGTTAGATGTGTAGGCCTGGTTTCTGCACCCCCTTTTCATATTGCCCGGATCTGTTGCAACAGTTCCCTGCTTTATGTTATGAAGGAATTGCGACATATGCGGGAGCAAAGCAGTAAGCACTTCAGTGAGGCTATGTAGACCAACCAAACGAGGCCCTCGACTGCATTCCTGGGCGACAGGGCGTAAAACCCCGCATGAGAATTCCCAAGGCTCTCTGCTCGGCTCTCTGCACCCCCAGCTATATCTATATGGTCCTGCCCATCTAGTTGAGACCTTGAGGCTAGGATCTTGGCCGAATGGAAGGACCACTCGCGGATAGCCCTAACCTTGCAACCAACTTAGAACTTCTCTAGTGACCGTAAGACTGCGCACGCTGTGGGCTGTTGATAGATCGCTCAAGGTCTTTTAAATTGAAACACTCCGATCACGAGATGGCTCCATACACCTATAAAAAGCTCGACCGTAGCCGCGACGAGATTCGACTCATGCGGCTGCTCCCCGGCGAATTCGATGACAAGATAGCGTGTGACATTTTCCATAGCCCGCTTCCGCCAGCCCCATCTACCCAGTCCTCCAGGATGTCCCTCGAGGAGATCCGGAAGACGCTGCCCGATCCCCAGAGCTCGGCTATGGGCTTGACCCCCGAGGACCTTCGAGACGGAAAGAAGATACCCGATCCCGAGATCTGGGACGTGGGAGAGACCTTGGGAGGGTGCTACATATTTTTCCACGCGGGGACTGTCGACTCAGCCGCGCCCAACACGTTCGAGCACCCGGTGCGAGGCTTCGATCGCAGCTCCTACATCCAGCCGCCGCCTCCCAAGTATGAGCCGGACTTCGAGGCATTGTCGTACGTGTGGGGATCACCCCTTGATCCAGTCACCGCCCACATTGTCAGTGAGACTGCGACTGAGCCCGGGTTTACCTTGTCGATCGGGCGAAATCTTGCCCTAACGCTTCGTCATCTCCGCTTCAGGGACCGGCAGCGCACACTGTGGGTCGATGCTGTCTGTATCAACCAGGACGACATTGACGAGCGGAACACGCAGGTCAAGCGCATGAAGGATTTATACACGTTGGCCCAACGCACCGTCATCTGGCTGGGTGAGGAGTCGGAGGACAGCACTCTGGCGCTTAACACGTTGCGTCGCTTCGGAAACCAGGTGGAAATATTTACTACTGAAACCGACATTTGCCAAGCCGATGCTCCCGGGGCGACGGAGCCAGAATGGTTCAAACCCAACTGTCCACTCCCGTACGATGAAGCGACCTGGCGATCAATCGAGACCCTTCTCCATAGGTCATGGTTCAAGCGCATATGGGTTCTACAAGAAGCCTTGCTGTCCGGGCCAAAGGCTGTTGTCCAGTGTGGTAGCACAAATGTCCCTTGGTGAGTAACACAGACCTCCCTTGTCATCATTCTAAGCCCTATTTCCAGACAATTCCAGAGGTGTCTATGTAACTCTTGAGCCCTACCCTCGAGAAGAGTCTAGAGACGCTAACATAAAATCTTGTCAATGCATACTAACGGTCAGCAGGTTGGCGATACAGAAGTCTATCATCGCGCTCCAGGACCGCGAGTCGATGCCGCCGACGCTGAATGAGCTGATCCGAGCGTACTGCTCTGGGATCACACCATCGGGGGGACAGATCGTCCGGAGGCTCTTGACTTGGGGAAGGGGCCGCCAGTGCACAGATCCGCGCGACAGGGTCTATGGCATCTTAGGTCTGGTGCCAGAGCCGCTGCGGACTCGGATTAATGTTGACTATACGAAGCCTGTATCGCATGCCTATATCGAAATGGTCATGGCCGAGGTTGAGGTATCCAAGCAGCTCGGATTTCTCAAAGAATGTTTCTTGGGGAGTAAAATGCCCGGCATGCCATCTTGGGTGCCAAACCTGTCGCCCGAGACTGCCAATAATAACGAATCTCGTGCTATGTACCAGAGATGGCACTCAGCAACCCTTAACTCGGCCGCTGTGGCTCGGTTCGTGGACCCTGACGTGCTGGAGGTTGAAGGCGTACATTGTGGGATTGTCTCGTCGCTGGGTCCGAGAGCGTCCGAAACTCCTGCAGATCGCTTGAAGTCGTTTATCGCGTGGCAGACACTCACGGTCCAGTTGGCAAGAGAAGGGACGGTAGCTGCGCAATTAGACGCCTGTCTATATCTTTTGCTAGGAGGCTTCTTCAAACGTTCTGTTATTGTCGATCTTGCCGAGGTTCGATCGCTTTACCTGCGTGCTGTGTCTGGAGATGCTGCAGCCTTCGACGCGCTGCCTGGATTCATGAACATCCACTACCCAATCAACGAAACCGGTACTTACTTCCTTACGGATGCCGGATACGTTGGCCTCGGTCCGGAGGAAGTGCAGTCAGGTAAGCACGGTGTTATAGTAAGGAGAGAATGTCATTTGTTCTAGCCTAACATAAAGATACACAGGAGACCATGTGTGCTCGTTCCTCGGTTCTCGATTTCTCGAGCTTCTACGACCAGGTCCTTCCGCCGGAACTTTCACAGTCGTCGGGCCATGTATTGTCGGCGGCCTCATGAGCGGGGAAAGTCTCCTTGGACCACTCCCTGAGCAATGGACCATGATTATAGCAGGACATCATGAGTCCGGGGACTACAAAGGACACTATATTACCTTTAGAAACTCTGCATCGTGCGAAACTAGCCTGGACGACCCACGAATCCCACCTCTTTCCACGGATTGGGAGGTAACGCGGAAGATGAAGATGCCTAATCAGACAGGGTGGTACTACAACTACTACAGGAACAAGCAGACTGGCCAAGTCAAAAACTTCGATCCCACGCTACTGCCGCAGACCTTGAGGGACCGAGGGGTCAATGTCGGAGTGTTTCGGTTAGTTTAGTCATGAGAGAATACGCATCTGACAAACGCTTTAACCTATAATCATTAAAAAAGACATTGAAAGTCTCGGGCATGACTTGAGGCGAAATGCCTCGTTAATCCGCTTGAGACAGTGCAGACATAGCCGCACACAGGGCATATCTACGCAAACGGTTATACCTGACTTTTAAGTACCGAAGCCAGGCCCACACGTTATCGAAGGAAATATTAAGGGAAATTCAATAAGTGGTGGGCCATTAACGAGATTTACTTTAAACGTAACGATTTAAATACTTAATTTTAAAAATTTTTATTAATTTTAAATAAGTTTTTAATAATATTTTTAAATATTATTTATTATATAAATTTAATTTATTTATTTAATAATTTTATATATATATAATTAATAAATATAATATTTATTAAATTATAAAAATTAATTAAAAATATATAATTATAATTTTTATTTATATTTAAATTTTTTTTTTTAAAAAATATTAAAATATATAATAAAATAAATTTAAAAATATTTAATTTATTTTTAAATTTATAAAAATTTAAAAATATAATTATAATTTTATTATTTTAATATTTAATTATAAATTTAATTTATATTTAATTTATTATTAAAAAATAAATTAAATATAATAAAAATAAATTTTTTTAATAATATATATATTAAATTAATTAATATTTAATATATTATTTTTTTATATTAATTAAAATTTTTCGAACTTTTTTTTTTCGTTCTCCGCTACGGCCCTACGCAAACACCAGCCAGGCTTATCGTCGGCCCTCCGCAAGCTCCGGGGACTCCAACGCCGGGCTGGAGTAAGCTTTGGGGAGCTCCAAACGAAAAAAAAAAGTTCGAAAAATTTTTCCTCGCGGAAAGCTTTAATTGGGAGCCGGGGGGGTTTTGTACGTAATTGGGAGCCGGGGACAGGATGGAATAAAGAGCGGCCGAAAAAAAAAAGTTAATACCTGTCCGGAGGACAGCTGAATCAGCCGGTATGGCTGGAATCGCTGGAATAGCTGAAATCGTTGGAATCAGTGGATTCAGCCAGTATGGCTGAAATAGCTGGAATAGCTGGAATCGCTGGAATCGCTGGATTCGCTGGATTCGCTGGATTCGCTGGAATCGCTGGAATAGCTGGAATAGCTGAAATAGCTGGAATCAGCTGGAATCGCTAGAATCGCTGGATTCAGCCAGTATGGCTGAAATAGCTGGATTCAGCCAGTATGGCTGGAATCAGCTGGATTCGCTGGATTCGCTGGATTCGCTGGATTCGCTGGATTCGCTGGATTCGCTGGATTCGCTGGATTCAGCCAGTATGGCTGGAATCAGCTGGAATAGCTGGAATAGCCAGTACGGCTGGAATCAGCTGGATTCGCTGGAATCGCTGGAATAGCTGGAGTAGCTGGAATGGCTGGAGTAGCTGGAGTAGCTGGAATAGCTGGAATGGCTGGAATAGCTGGAATAGCTGGAGTAGCTGGAATAGCTGGAATCGCTGGAATGGCTGGAATAGTTGGAATCGCTGGAATGGCTGGAATACCTGGAGTAGCTGGAACCAGCCAGTATGGCTGGAGTAGCTGGAATAGCTGGAATAGCTGGAGTGTACGAAATAAAAAAGATTATTA
>MU399971.1:0-78551 GCA_022578945.1 Hypoxylon fuscum
ATTTAAATAATTATTATAATTTATTTAATTTTATTAAATTTATTATAAATTATAAATAATTAAATATATTATTTTAATTTATTTTATATATTAAAGTTAAATCATTTAACCTAATCCACAAGGTTGGATTTAATAACGTATATAAATATGTGTTTTTTATTTAAAATTATATTTATATTAATAATAATTTAATTATAAAAGTTAGGGATTACCCGTGTAAAACTATGGTACAAGGCGCCATTAAAAAGTAAAAAAATAACCAGTAAGAATTTTAAAAAATTAGGTATTAAAAGGTTAATCGTATTTTCTGTGGAATTTTGCGGATAATTTAGCCAATTAAATTTATTAGATAATTCTGTCCCGCAGCTAGTTGGTACATGTACATACCTACATAGGGACCTTATTTATTTAGATACCCGAAAGCTTAAACGACATAGGCTTACATACATGTACCTTGAAGAAAATGTGAGCGGGAGGATCCTTGGCAGCCTGGGTTTTTCATCTGTACAAGGCCAATAACCAACACAATCTTCACACAAGCTTCAAGACAAGGGTCTGTTTTTTTCTTCTTTTCTTTTGGTTCAGAGCCGCAAGCAGCCGTTGGACAACTTGGACTTGCAGCAACTTGCAGGTACAGCGGCATATGCCCGCCCTCACGCCCGTATCCCTAAAAAAATTCAAAAAATAAATCATGCTATCTGCAAAAGCATTGCCCGGCTTCTCCAGAGACAAATATGCTACCCAGCAGCAACGTTAGCTACCTACCTACCTACATATCGTCCTATGGCCATGTGATCGGAATCTTCTGTGGCCCCCAATGCACGTAATGATCCCTGCAAGAAGCGTTAGCAAGGCTGGTACAGAATCAAAACGTGGTACAATCAATGTCTGTTGATGAGTGGGTAGACAAGGACGCACAAGAGGCCTTCATGCTTCAATCGTAGCGCCATCGTGGTGCCACGGACTCTTAAGGTCTAAATATGAAGAAGTCCAGATTGAGGGAGATCCCTTTGACTTACTTGCGCCCAACGTCCAGAACGGTTCGCATCGCTGCGCCTGTCTCATACGCTGTGTTTGCAAGTAGTGAGCCCTGAATGGCCCGTCCTCAAAGCTGTACAACCTCCCAATCCAGCGGTCAACCACTCTTTTCGTGAGTTGGGCCACGACTTCGACTTCTTTTTTTATCGTAGGGCATTTCGAAACCCGGGCTCAGACGACACTGCCACTTAGTAGCTTTTTTTTTTTTTTTTTTTTTGTATTTTTCCCCTTTTTTCCCCCTTCTTCTTCGTGTCTTCTCACAGGCTATCGTAGCCGAAATCATGCTTCCGGCCTAGTTATACTCTTTTCGGATGGCTCAAAGCAATCTTCGATGATGGATTTGGAAGACTGCAAACTGATGGATGTGCATGGGGTAGATCCCAGTGGCTTTTCAGTACCGAGCTTCCCAGGATGCCGAAAGACATCGGCCATGCGTTTGCATGCACCTGTGCCGACCCGTTTCCGCCACACTTCCCCGTCGCCATGTCAAAAGTGACAGGAGCCGAATGTACCGACCTTCAATGCTCGGTGGTAACAAATACAGATTTAGATTGGGCTGCTGTGCTCTGGGCCATCCTTTTTCTGTTTGTACTCCTCAACATACCCCCCCATTCTCGTCGCCGTTGCACCTTACCAGGACCTGCCCGGTTGCGCACTTGTCTGGTCAGATATGTGAGACGTCATGGAACCGCATCTTCAAATCGTCCCAGCACAGGCTGCGGTTGACCTCGATTTGCCTGTACTCTTCGGATACTTCTCAGGGGTTTGTGTAATCGTGGGTCAGCCATGTGTTCGTCCATAGGAAATACTAAGTGACTTAGACCTGGATCACCCACACTGCCCAGCCGTTTCCCGAGCCATAGAAACTCTCTTTGCAAACGGTCTATATATCTACCATAATATTCCCAAAGCTCCCCCCAGCTGTCTTGTCTCAATCTCTATATTGCTTCGAGACATCAAATCTACCAAACTTCCTCCACCCACTGCATGTCTTCCCATCCCGTTATGCTTGTGTTACATCCTTGAGTAAACGACCATCATGATTTCGCTTATCCAACAACTATGTGGGAGTCTCCAGGCCCCGGCGACTGCTAAACGGTACCGAGATGCTGGGATAGGGCTTGGTTTCGTGGTCCTCAACCAACTTCTGGTTGTTCCTACCCAAATTGCCCTTGACCTTCATTCTATCAACCTCCCGGCATCCATCCTGGTGATGCTTCTCTTCTTCTTCTTCATGGTCGTAGCGGACTACATCCATAGAGGCACTACCCAACTGTACTTCAAGCATCTCCGTGGACCGACTGATTTCCTCGGCCGCCACATGTCCTTCGGCTTCGTGACTGCATTCATAATGCTCAACCGAGACCATATATCCGACGCTATTGACGTTCCAAGAATCGCAGGGGCTTTCAGTAAGTCGTTCGTAATCTTTCGTCCTCGTTTACTCACCTACTAACCAAAAATTAGTTATCACCACGCTTATCGGATATATTACTTCCTATTTGGTTGCTTCGGGTAGCTTCAGGCTGGAACATCTATGCCGAGGACAACGAACGAAAGTCTATGATCTCGAAAGTAACAATAAGCCATGGCCTTGCCCGTCCAAAGCTTGGCCGGCTCCGCCAAACGAACAATCACCTAAGCCTTCATCTAAACTGCCTCAGATTAGCGCTGTAGTGAAGAACGGATCTGTCATTTCGATTGAATCTGCGGAAAGGAGCACGGTCTCGCAGCTTATAGATCACTTCGTCCGCACGGCTCCAGCATGGATTTGCGTCTTTCTCATTATCGTGGTCGGACTTCCAGTATACTTCGCCACTGGTTACGAGGCACCTTTTGAGACCATATGCTTCGTGCTGTTTTGGATCTTAGCTGTCCAATTCCAGAGGTCGTTGAAGGCATCGTGCCGTCTCTTGCAGTTTCCACGACTGAGATCTACATTCGTCATATTTGCGAACCCGGTGATGGTCACTTGGGCACTTGGCACAGCTTATCTCTGGATTAAGGTTGCTTATACTGGACAGACCATAGGCCTGGTTATATCCGAGTTCCGCAGGTGCAATACCTTAACTGAAAGCATCATCGCCATCGCCGAAGGGGGCGATCTGAAGACTCTCATCGGTGCCGGTGATTTGGCGTGCCCCATCCTAGACGCTGGCATCGTTTGCTTGGGATTCAAGATGTTCGAATACCGCAAGGAATTGTGGGAAAGTTTTATCACCGTCCTTGCAACGTGCGCAGTTCTCGCCGTGATCAACGTATTCCTCAACGTCCTTATCGCGCGCGGATTGGGCCTCCAGAAAGAAGATGCCATCGCATTCGCTACGCGATCTGTCACGATTGCTCTCGGAGTGCCCGCGATTCAAAATCTAGGCGGCAGCACGACGCTCATGAGCGCAATGGTTATCTTCGGCGGGATCGTCTTCCAGATGGCAGGAGACTGGCTCTTCGCGCTCCTGCGAATCAATGACCAGGACTGCGAGCCAAAGTTAGACAGTGGTGACGGCAGTGACACGGAGAATACCGGGGTTATTGTCGTGAGTAACGAAAAGGAGCCGTCACCAAGCGCCGGCGCAGATACCGCACTTATTGCGGCTGGTGTGACCGTGGGCATCAATGCGGCAGCAATGGGCACATCACACCTGATCGAGCGGGGCTCGAGGACTACCGCATATTCCGCACTGTCAATGACGGTTTTTGGAGCCATGACGGTAGCACTTACGGCGCTGCCAGGTGTCTCGGACGCTGTAGCTTTTCTAGCCTCGAGATGACATGAGCCACGAGGTAACAGAGCTGGATGTTTAGAGATCACGATGATATGAGTCGACGTTGCATGGGGGACTTCGGACATAGCGAATGATACCACTACATATGTTGGGATAGACGTAGCAGCAGGGCTAGGAGCGTGCCTCGGGCGTTTTTTGTTTTAGGTAGCTTTATGGACGGAAGTCAATTAGCATTATGTCAAATCGTCGAATATTTTTTGCCGTTACTGAATTATAGTCGTCATCTGTACTCCTAATGGGATCGTGATTGTTAAACCGATCATCCTACCACCATTATGTAAGTACCTAGGTAGTTATACGGAGAAAAACTCATTTGTACCCTGCCGTCCTGCCGTGTAGGCATCTGAGACGTAGGTCCGGGCTGCATTAGGATTGCGATGGTAGAATTCTTAGTGCTCTGGCTGCCGGATCGTGATTTAGTATCAGGAACAATTTTCTTACTGCCATATCATCGATGCCGGGGCGCACACGTACAAGTCCTTCCCTAGCCTTCGCAACGTCACACGGCGCGACTCATAGCTAAAGCGCTTGTTTCAAATACCTCTGTTATGTCTTGTTTCAGCCGATGGTAGATCCACCTCACCAGATCGTGATCTGTATCTGGCATCTGTATCTGGCATGGGTAAGTTTACATCGTGATCCCCAAAATCTTATACCATATCCCCGGGACTGTCAGACATGTAGCGCCACTACGTCACGCTCGCAGGGCTCGTAACGCAGCGATAAGTTGAAAAACCAGTGGGATTACGGACTGTCTTGGAAATCATGTGTGCCACTGGTGAATGCACAACCCTAGCCTCAACTATCTGTATACATTCTCTGAACGGTACCTAAATATCAGACCACTTTAGGCCGGGTATGTGAACACAATATATACGGAAACTAATATTACAATTAGCTATTCGCACACATGTGGCGTGTTTATTTCCATATGCCTTAAGGAAGATTGTCATTATGTTTAAAAGGGGGAATCTTGTGTAACCTTTTTAGATTAGGGGTAACAGGGCAATACCTATGGCTAGACTCGTGATAATTAGACATAGACTGGGGAAATTATCACGAAGACCACTATTGCTGTCTTCTTTATCGGGGATTGGCGAAAAGCTGCGCATGAGGATATGAAAGATTGGGTAGAATAATGCAGTAGAATTAAGACGGAACTCTTGTACACGAGGAAGATGGAGCTTTATGTCAACTTCCGCAAATTAAACCCTTCGCACTAAACTGAGGAACGAAAAAGAAGACCGCGCAGTTTTATAGCTTTTATAACACAATGCTCGCTTAGTCTTAGTACTAGATGCGATTCTAGGCCAAGAGCCTGCATTTCTTTTCTTGAAACTGGCACATATTGAAACTCACACCAGTCTTTCGATCAGGTGCAGTCCACTTGCCGTTTCCACGACGCCGCTCATCTGGCCCGGCTGCAGGGCGAAAGCCGCTTCCTCGAACTCCTTCTGCATATCTCCCTTGCCAAAGTAGCCTAGATCGCCTCGCTTCCTAGCCGAGCTACAGTCGCTCTCGCTCGTGGCAAGCTCTCCAAGAGACACGGCGCCACTCTTAATCTTCTGCTCGTGGGCTTTTATGATGGTCATGGCATCCTCCTTGGTTCGGGTGATTTCGCTCTCGCGCCAGCTCGCAGGTCGTCGGCTGTCACGGTGCTTCACCAAGAGGTGAGCCGCGCGGATCTTACCCTCGGGACGGTTGGCGGCAGGGACCTGGGCCGAGGTGGAGTGGTGGGTGGCCATAAACTGCTTCAGCTTCTCGGTGTCGGTACCTTGCGGCGGCTCCCAACGCGAGACCTTCTCGTTCGCGTTGAAATAGTACGGGAGATTCTTGGAGTTGCTGTGGCGTACCTCCCAGTTGGGTGGCAGTCCAGAGTCATCCTAATAGGAGAAGGCATTAGTGATATTACTACGACGATGACTACCTAGGTAGGCTTGAACGAGATGTGCAACAATAACAACGCCTAGTAACCTCGGGGTAGCTTGCCATTTTGTATTTTAAGATATGGGATATACAACAAAGCCTTTTATGCTTCTAACAGGTAGATCTAACACCGTATTTCGTAGGTGCTTCGACCGAGTTTGTCACGAGTAGAAGAGTTAGGTAGTTGTTTGGTGCGCAAGGCGACCGAGAAGAAAGACTGGACGGGAGGACCGGAAGTTGTCTCTATAGATGGCAAAGGAACCTTTGAACTTTTCAAAGCTTCGAAATAAATCTAGTAGTAACTCAATTGAAAGATGACGAGAGACAGAAACAATGCTGATTTCTCGATGAGTATGCTGTTACCTCTATCGTTCTTCTTCCAGAATACAGGTAAAAAACGAGTGATGACGACGATGACGATGTGCTGTTGTTGTTGTTGTTGTGTGTGGATGTAGTGGGCACAGCTTGGAAGGAATTGGATCGAATGCCTACATATGTACCTAGGTAGGTAGATATGTAAGTTACCGTACCTGACCTTAGGTAAGATGGATCACGAGGATGTTGTCAGTTGTGCGGGGCAACCCTGACGAGGGAGAGTGGTGAGTGTATGAAACGCGGGGTAATTGACAGCGTACCTCTAAGTAGGCCGTTTTTGGATAGATGGGTATGCACTGTATTTCGGTCTTGGAAATCGAATCACTGCTAAAATGTGACATTTAGGACGGAAGTTAGTTCATCAATACATATGAGACTACATAGGCTGCTAATTTATAGCTACACAGTGTCAGTAGCGTCGCAGTACATTAAATGGAGTTATGACGGGAATCTTTTAGCTTTCGGGAAATCTACACTTGCATGTCGTAGGGCAACGGGCATATCCACCAATCAGCAACGTTTTAATCCACGTCACTTTTGACGTAAAAATGTTTTCTCCGATATTCCGAACGTCCCCACCTGCCAGCTGAATTTAATTGTACATGGAGGTATGTAGCCTGCTTGCCTGCAAGGAAGTCACCAAATCTGATTCTAGAATAGCTCAGAGCTTAACGGAAATCGCTAGCAGCCTTTCCTTGTCTACCAAATCCATACCTACCGCTAACAATATACCTAACCGTCAACTCATCTTCTCTCTCATCATCAAATCTTTCAACATCGCAACCGAACAGTTTCTCTTTTGAGATTCATTTCCGAGAATACCTACATCCCACCCCGATTAGTAGGCTGGTGTCTAGTGCACCTAACAAACCACACCAATTTGCCTAATTATCTAATCTTTCTCCGCGACCCGTCGCGTCTTGGTCGCAAACTCGCCGTCGCCTCACCTTACAACTTTCAACTTCTAACATCACTAACAAAACATTGTGACCATGTCGTCGCCTACGCCAACCAACGATGGTGAAGCCCCCAAGAGCAACTTGGAACAAATAACATTTCGTTTCTGCTCGGAGTGCTCCAACATGTTGTATCCCAAGGAGGACGAGGACGGCCACAAGCTTCAGTTCACCTGTCGTACCTGTCAATACACCGAGGAGGCCACCTCATCCTGCGTCTTTCGCAATGTTATGAACAACGCGGCCGGCGAGACAGCAGGTGTGACCCAGGACGTGGGATCAGACCCTACGGTTCGTAATGAAGTTCCTTGCTCTAGCCAATCTTCTGCCCTTGCCTCTGCCGATACCAGCCTGGCTGTCTGTCTGAGATGTGGCGTGACTCTGCTCCACTGTGATCGGTGTAAGGACCCTGCGTCGGTCGAAGAGTACAACCATTTCGTCGCATACGACCCGGATTTCGCAATGCAGAGAACCTTGAGTTTCATACGATTCGCAAACCACTGGAACGCCCTGGACGACGAAGGAAAGGCTGCATGGGACGACCGATTCACTTCATTCAACGCCGGCCTAACTATCTCGGGTCCGTCACAAGACAACCTCGCATCCTTTCTACCTATGGACGTCTCTTACATGTCGTCGGATGCAGACCCTCCCGAGGCACTCGAAGATCCCCCCGACGAGGCATCAATGTCTTATGATGAATGAGTCTTATGATGAGTACACTTCTGACATGACTTGACATGATGTCTCCCTATTTTTTAGCGATCTGGCCGGAGAGGCGGCTTGGCTCTCACTCATACGAGCTCGAAAATCTGAATGATCCAAGTTGCAAGATAGGCCATAATCTGTACATGGTCGTTGCCCTACACAATTCAACACCATTCTTTACCAACATTGACAAGACAGGCAGCCGGGCAGCAATAAGGGCAAATATGACATGAGCATTCCTGCAGCACAGGGCACCCAGCTTTGGGAAACATGTGTTATATGTACTCTCTTGCTGAACCTGATGCTGACGTTGTGTTTTTCCCGGCATTTAGCTCCCGCGATCGAACAAGACCTGCCCCGTATGTAAGCACGAGGAAGCGGTGTTTTTTCAATCTCAGCAGCGAAGCGCGGAAACTGGCATGGTAAGTACCCCACTCCCTATGTCTTGGATCAGGGAGATCGTGTATCTAACAGGTCATCGACAGAAACTCTTCTACGTGTGTTGCGAATGCGGTCACATCTTCCAGTAACCGTGATATGCAGGGACCTCTGCTACCACCATTGAGGTCATTTCATCGAGGTCACGTTCTGGTGTTGCATGGAAAACGGCGTTTGGAACCGGTTCCGCGAGGATCCATAGGGAGGGAGGGGTTGCTACGTTCACAAGGATCCGGCATCTTCATTTCATACGGCAGTCAATGTCAATATAACTGAGTTTCGCATCACGAAGTTGCACCTATGCGTCGTACATGTCCGATCCATCGCGCAGCTATCGCTAAGTCCATGACGACGGAAACAACTAAAGTAGTACTACTGATACACGCGAGGGACTCCATCAAGGAGCTAGTGTGGTACTTTTGATGTTTGTATTTTCGATCGCGGGAGGAATCCGCGGTTCTTATGATCTCGTGTAAGCTGAGTTTGCCTAGATGTCCGTGCGTCCGCCCAACGCCTGCTAGATGCGTGCTCGGTATAGTACAATATCGACACCGTTGCATCCTTTCGCCGAGCCTAGAGTTCTGGGGATCGTCCAATTTGGCATCAGGAAATCTCCTTTGTTTACGTGATCCGTGTTTCTCATAGTGCGTGCCTATTCATAAAATGCCCCCTTCCAAGTATATATAAGTCTACGCATGTGCCGGTGCCATACTTAGAATCTTGCTCCATCCACGCCTTCTTAACTCGGCACCCACGACACCGTTAACGCGAGTTCCGATAGGGTCCCCAGCCTTGTTGATGAGAACGCAAGCGTTGTCGTCGAAGCGGACGACGCTGCCGTCGGGACGTTGGACCTGCTTCCTGGTTCGGACGATGATGGCGTGACGGATATCACCGCGCTTCACCTTGTTGGCGGCCGAGGCCACGCCCATACCGGCATCGCTCGCGCCACGCTGCTTCTGCACGATGGCTACTATTCTATCACCTGTTTTTCGGAAAGCCCGAGCTTAGCAATTGGTCGTGCGCGGGAAAAGAAAGATAGTGAATAGGAGGATAATCGGACGTGGTAGCGATCACGGAGAATGTTCAGACATACCGATTGTCGCATGTCTCTTCTGGCCGACGACGAGGGCGCATTCGACTATGGCGGCTCCGGAGTTGTCGATGCAATTCAGCATCGTCTACACATTTTCCCGCTATTAGTTAATAGGCCGCCAATTACGAATGTCATTAGAAGTAAGACCCTCCGTACCTTGAGTTGAATCATCTTGGCCGGTGTTACAACCCCCAATGCAGGGCCCCAATCCCAATTAATGCGACGTAGATTAGAGGTTAACAAGTCGGTGGTTGATGGTTGGAAGTTGAAATTTCGAGGCTCTGCTAAAAAAAAAAATCCAAGGTGGAAGGTCTCGGGGCTGATTTGCTACGGTGTTTCCTGATTGGCTAATTGGTTACTTGTTTTACGGCCTCCCCTGGACCTGGATCTGGTGGGTCTGATTAGTGACATGTTAGTGGTGGACGATAATGGAATGGACCCATTTTTCCTCCAGCTACATACCTAACATTTATCGCACTGCGTAAAATGATGCAAGCCCCCTTTCGGCCCCCAAGCGGCCCGACATGAGACGGGAACTTAGCCCTTTCGGAGTTCACACGCGGCCCCAAACTTTCCTCAATTAGAATATGTGGCTGTTTGCGCTGAGATTGCTGGGCAGCTGGGTTGGTGGCTCAGCTATGTAGGTACCCCTGGAGTTCCCTCCCGAATCGATCGAATGATTGCATCACATCACAGAAACAGAAAAAAATAGATGGTCCGGGCTGGTTGACCTGCCACCCTCTTTTTTCCACTTTTATTTTGCGCTCTCTTCACCATTTGCGCCCATTCACCCATTCACAGGGGCCCGGGATGGAATTGCGGTAGACTCGTTGCTCTGTTCTTATTCTGTCTCTAGCTTTTCTAGCTCAAACTTCGCAAATAGACGCTCCCAATTCCAATATTCATCCTTCAGTTTTCTATTTTCTATTTTCTATTTTTTTTGTCTTCTTATTCTTGCAGTCGAATCCATATATCGTATGTATGCTATGGCACTTCCTTAGTATCAATGGGATTTACCGTAATCAAAGGCCATCGCCGATCCCCTTATTATTCCCTTTCACACTGACTATCGCTCTCTCCCTCTCTCCCGCTCATCTCGTCGAGCTCACTTTGATTTTATTTTGAATTTTACATAACGATAGATATATATCGTAAAGGCATAACCGTCTCAACCGATCAGCTCATGTCCAGGAGAACCTTAATATTGGGCATTGGTAAACATATGTCCTGGGCATTCGGAGGGGTCTATTAACTTCAACTCCGCCTTCCTGACTTGCATTTCAGCCGAAGACACCATTTCCAACTGGGTGGTCACCTCCGCCGTACTGCTTGCATCATCTTACTTGCATGCAAAAGTCTGACGTTCCTTTTAAGGCCACCGAAGAATTGTAAATAATTACGACAACCCGACCCACGTTTTCAGCACCAATTCGCAATAATTCTTTCAAGTAGCCTACCCTTTCAACTTCACACATACTGCTATCCTTCACTACTCCCCCGACTACGTTAGGTTAAGCGACTCATCGCAATGCCTCCTAACCCGTCTGCTGCTCTAAAGAAGCAGCAGATCACTCTAGCACAGTTATCTTCCTATGATGACATATTGACCGATGCGCTAGTCGATCATGTGAGTGGGAATACTCGCCTCTGAGGGCGTCGGCTTTGTGCCATTAAAAATCAAATAACTGACTTTGTACTTCAGGTGTACTACTGGACAACAATTCCTAAGAACCGTCCTTCATACCACCCATCCCGCGGTGTGAAGGAGGAGGAAATTGCAAAGATCATACAAAATCACCTCGTTGTCGACCCGAATGTCGAAACCGCCGAGTCCAAGTTGCTTGCGACAGATGGCTTGCGTAAGTTTCACGATGCGCTGAAGACCACCAAGGAGAAGGATGATTTCCGCGCTCACCTCCGTCGCTACATGCAAATGTATCTTCCCGATTGCCCCTTCGAAGTTAGCTCGACAAATCGCTACACGATCGTCTCCCACGAGGCCGCTGTGACTGCGCGCAAGTTCATCAAGAGGGGGCAACCAATCAAGTACCTTTCGGGCATCCAGGTGCTGATCACAGAGAAGGAGGAAAAGGAGCTTTCTAAGAGAAAGAAGGATTTCAGCATCGTCGTCAGTGCAAGGAATAAATGCGCAAGCTTATTCATGGGCCCTGCGCGATTCGCAAATCACGACTGCGGAGCGAATGCGCGCTTAATGATTACTGGTCAAGCGGGTATCGAGATCATTGCCGCGCGAGATATCGAAGTCGGAGATGAGATTACCGTTACATACTCTGAGAACTACTTTGGCGTGGATAATTGCGAATGTCTATGCAAGACATGCGAGGACAACCTAGTGAACGGATGGGCGACGGCCGACGGTACTGTGGTTTTGAAGAAGAGTATCGAGGCTACCTCAGCTGAGGGCTATTCACTACGCCATCGGCGACGAGACGATAGCTGCGCCTCGACTTCACGAACCCCATCGGTTACACCCGACATCCGGCCCAGGATTCTAAAAACTAGATCCAAGACACTGAAGATGGGCTCAGAACGAGGATCTACAAATGGGTCTCCTGCACCTCAGAATCTCTTGCGCCAAAAACGGAAGCGCGAGTTCGAGTCACTACAATCACCCCCTGTGACACCTGATAAAAAACAGAAGACAATTCAATATGATATTGAGTCGCTTACTGTTCCTCCAACCTTATCCAATCAAACTACCGATGTGGATGCTTCTAGCATAACTTCTTCGGAGCGTGGGAGTGACGATATGGTTCTGACCGATGTCACCACGCCCGAAGAAGACGTGAAGGAACCCACTCTACACTCACCAAGCCTGACGCCTGTGAAGCTGCCAGTAGCTTCACTCAAACAGGAGGAATCGGACCCCTCTTCACTTTCGGAGATTACATATATGCCTTCAACCCCAGAAACTCAAGATTCGATCGCCGTAGCACCCTTGCCCACGGTTGAACCAGTATCTATGTCGAGTGTTATTGTTGCAACGCCTTCTAGTACAGAAGGCCACGTTGATGAGCCATCTCCGGATATCATTGCCCTTCCGCCGGCTGTCGCTCCCACTCCTATCTTTAACACCACCCAGGAAACTACCTCAACACCTACTGCAACCGAATTATCCGTATCCGGTTCAAACGAGGACCCCAGTCCCAAGCGAGGTCGTCCGAGAGGTAGACCACCGAAAGGGGAGACCCCAACGGTCAGTCAGGCAGTAGATGAGCCTACCCCTCAGACTCGCATACGAACCCCGGGAGACTACACGCTCACCCCAGTGCTACTCTCCGAGCCTAACACTGCTTGGATATACTGCACCCTATGCAGCGAGCCCTTTGTGCAGCAGAACGCCTACTACACGCGAAGCGCCTGTCCGCGCTGCGAGCGCCACTCCAAGATCTACGGCTACCAGTGGCCCAAGACGGAGAAGGAGGGCAAGCACGACAAGGAGGAGCGCATCCTGGACCACCGCACCATCCACCGCTTCCTCACCACCGAAGAAGAGGCCAAGATCCGCGGACGCAAACTCCCTCCGGGCGCCACCCCCTCGGCCTCCGTCGCCCCCAGCGCGGAGACCACGCCGGAGAAGAGGGGCCGCGGCCGGCCCCGCAAGATCCGTGCTAGTCTCAGCAGCTGCGATGACGAGGGCCCGGACGACGACGACGACCTCGCCGGCATCCGGCGCAGCACTAGGAGGCGGCAGCCCAGTCTTAAGGTTGTCAGCTAGCAGCTGGCATCCGCGGACTGGCGTCGCTGCGCCCGGGGTTGAGCGGATTGGACCGGATTTGTATTGCACACGCGTGGATGGATAGCTCGGTTTCTCGTGTTTTTTTTTTTTAAAAAAAAAATTCTGGGTTGGTCGGTTGATTGAATGCATCGGCATTAGACCCGGACCTGGGTTCGGGGATGTGTACCACTAAATTCCTCCTTCCAGGCGTATAACGGCGTGTTTTTTTATAATGGATCGAATCTATACATGTACCATGGCGGCATCGCGTTTGCATTGTTCCAGAGGGGTCGACTTGTATACTATGCAGCAGGAGAGACGCAGAGAGTGAAAGGGAGCGAGAGAGAAGGAGAGCATTGCAAGGGTAGCGTATCGAATGCATCGCAGCAAGCGTGAGGGCGGCTGCTTCAACATTGAATAACTCAAGCGAAGTTTTCTCAACGCGGGATCTGTGCTATGCTTTGACTTTGAGTGCGTGATGTGTTGGATGTGAATGGGTCGATATGGCGGATATGCTTGATGGATGAGGATGCCTTGCCTTGACTTGACCGTAGTACTACTTCCCACCCAGTAGGGTTATTTACCTATTACCTCGGGGTTACATAAAGTACTTAATTCGACATATACCAGTACATATGTACCCTTATATCTACATGTACCTAGACTTCATACTACTATTTCTAGTGTTAGTGATGCGCGCAGCAATGCTCGCAATATGATCATTATAAGCTGATATATCTAGTCGCATGGGCCCCTTTAATACCCCGGGTTGGATTTTCAACGCCCTTACCAGCTAAGGGCCGTACACCTAAAATTGAAGGCTACTTTATAAGGCGTGTCCATTCACGATATTCATAGTATTCAAATCTTAAGGTCAAAGATTCTCATTCGAATGCGATCCTCCATCTCCTGATCTATGGAATTCCCGCATTCATTCCATACACTCATTGTACAGCTCATTTTTCTATGTACAAACAGCATCGATCCGTATCTTCTTCATCTTTGACGTGGCCTCCTGAGGACGTAAAAGGCCAGGCGGTACCTACGTATAAGCAAAGTATCAATGACTTGACCGTAGTGATTCCAGCAATTTTCTCCTCCATGGCCATCGTCCATCTGCATGCGATTCAATACGATGAACCTAATGTCTGCCTATCTAGCCCTTCAATGCGACCATGATACTCCTTGAAGGGGTACGTTACAAGCATTGGCAATCTGACTAGTCGCCATTGGTCTCGGGTCGTGTCTCCTTCCTTGCTGCGCGGTACCTAATGCGTACACCATTGGATGATTCGTAGTACAGAGGGGACGAGGGATGGCGTTTTATCTGGCAAGTGAACTGCGGTCCAAATGGGATAGGTTCCGCGGTGTCTCCGGCTTCACTTCCCTGCCAGTCCTCCCAATACTCAAGGGGCTCGTCCCCAACTGCAAGTTGACCGTTTCGGTGCTGGAAAAGCCATACCTGGGTGGGATAGGAAGAGTCATTTTGGGCAGATCTGTGGCAGTAGTATCCTTCTTCTCCGGCAGGCAGGGCCTCCCATACCCAATGCGGCGCTTGCGAGATACACTCGGAGTGGGAGGCTTGTTCTGCTGCATAGTCGCCTCCTTGGATGTCGGCGTCGTCTTCATCTAGCTCCTTATGCAACGAGCGATCGCATGATTCAATGAGCTCTATAATAGGACAACTTTCCGTGCGAGAAGAGGTGTCCTGGTTCTCCTGTGATACTGCTTCATCGAGCGCGGTTTCTGGGATGGTCTGACTGATTTCCCAGTCCAAGGACGTTGCCCAACCAAAAGGAACCCAGTGAGTACGCACCAGAGTCTTGTCACGATTGACTGTCGACTTTATACAAGCAGATGGTGTTCCTGTGTTCACAAATGCTAGAAGTTCTGCTTCACTGATATCGAGCACATCGTTTTCGGAGAGATCAAGTTCTTCCGCGGTGTCAGCACTCATCGGAACGATTGTCAATCTGTCAAGCGTTAGGCCTTGCAAGTGTTCTGTAACTCTTCTTGAATATGTTTCTGGTTGTCCTAGGAGTTCACAATCGCGAACAGTGAGGTCGGAATAGAGGGTGAGGTCTCGAAGGGTTGCTGCATGCCTTTTCAAAAAAACGCCAATTTTTAATGGTGAATATTGCACGTTTTCGAGACATAGTGTGTGAAGCTTTGGCAAGTGGATTTTTCTGAAAAAAAGAATATTGGCGACATTAGCCGTAGAGATAACGCCACATTCGAAACAAAGACGAGCACGGACGAGACTGGACGCAGCTTCTAAACACATCATGAGCCCTGTGGCGAACCCTCTGAATCTGAGGAACGCCTCTGTATAAGCGAAACGCATGTACAGATCGGTCAGGTGCTTGAACAAAGACTGGTAGCCGAGAAACAACGGGATGGGAAACGATGTGCGCGCAACATCTTTTGTAAAGTGTAGGCGTTTTAATGTTAAATCTCCGGATAGTGATCGCTCTATAAGAGTTGGTGCCAGAACATCTTTGAAGTCATCGTCGACATTTCCGCGCCGGAGCAGTCTAGCTGTTAAAGGATAACCACCTGCAGTCTTGGGGAGCTTTGTGAGTTGGTGACTGGAGTGCATCGGTTGGGAGACGATTGCGTTTACATTCGGCAAAGCGTCCAAAGCACTGTTGAACTGATTTTTGAAACCGTCAATAGTAGTCTTACGGGTATCACGTGGAAAGCTGGTTAGCCAGAATAGGTCCGATATCTGATTGAGAGTTGCTTGAAAGTCATCGTCACTGGCATTGGCATTATTCT
Source organism: Hypoxylon fuscum (assembly GCA_022578945.1). Taxonomy (NCBI): domain Eukaryota; kingdom Fungi; phylum Ascomycota; class Sordariomycetes; order Xylariales; family Hypoxylaceae; genus Hypoxylon; species Hypoxylon fuscum. Next base: position 15,841 of record MU399971.1, read on the forward strand.
TAAGGAAATTATGACTGTTCCAAAAGGCTTGGCCTAGTTCGTGCCATACGATCACCCGAACATAGGTTGACAGGTGCGGGTGTGCCACAATGTTGAAGAATGCATCACGGTCCTTTTTTAGTTTGGACAGGCCGATCCGATAAAAGAGGAGATCGGTGGCTGTCCAGGTCCATGCCTGGCACACCTGACGAAGGGATTTCCAATCCCGATGAGTTAATCCTGGACTTGAAAAAATGAGGCGCCGAACCTCCTCGGGTAGGGCCGGTAGGGACGACATCGTGATTCCAGCGCTGCTTGACTGTATTGATTTCTTTGCTTCTCTAGCCTCGATTCTGAACGGCTAGCTAGGTCGGGAAGAATGTGTTGTACATTTGAAAGCACAGAAATTGAAGTTGCGTACGTGTCGACGGGAAACGCGTGGAGGAAAAGGATTTTGTGCTTGGTTCATTGAATTGAATGAATGTTTGGAATTATCTGAAGATGAAGGAATGTTTACGCGATTTGGCGCTTGGGTGATTAGAAAAAACATTGTATCTACCCACCTTATCTATTGCCTACGCGTACTATGTAGGAAACTACGGTACATGTACTCGCTTGAATCCAGCTCGTGCCTACCTTTTCTGTAAGTGAGTATTTGAGAGGAAGTTGCAAGTCATCTTGTTAGCCACACATGGAGTTACTGCCCCCCTCCAGGTACCTTAGGTACCGAACTTACTGTGGCTAGTGCAGTGTGGACACCTGCAACCTGTCAGGGGTAGCGTGGCTCCCCTCGAAACAGCCTGTGACGTATTAGCCTACCTAAACCTAGGCCTGTTGGCTGAAACCCGTGTCTTCCGCGTAACATCTTACGATTTTACGATTTTACATTTTACATTTGATCTTTTCCTCAACACAATTTTCAGCTTTCTCATCATTCTCAAACTTCGCTACCAACAAAATCTCATACGGCTTATTGAATAGGCCGTTGGTTGATTCCAAGCTCCCGCATTACAAAGCTTGTCTAGCAATACAACATTACCTACCTAATTAGGTACTATAACCCATAGTACCCAACTAAAATAAAAGTCACGATGAGTCGCTGGTCGCAGTACGACACCGACGAGGAACGTCTCCCCGAGGGCATGCAGCGTATAGGCTACGACGCCGATACTCAGACTTACACATTCCGCGATGCTGACGGTAGCATCTGGGAGAGTGCGCCGGGTAATCGGTACGGTCAGCTCCACCGCGTCACCACGACGCTCCCATCCTACGGCGACGATGCACGCGATGCACGCGATGCTACCCAGCCACTACATACTATCTCGGACGAGCCACCTGCTTCGTGGCGGCACGAGATGAGACCCTTGCTCAATTGGTTCCTCCTGGTCGGCCTATTCCTGATCTTCGTCTTCTGGTTCATTAGCGGTGCGACGAAACGGGTCGACCCGATCACTTGCCGAGATCACAGCAGCCCGTACAAGATCAAGTCAGGCGACACCTGCTGGGCCATTGCCGAGGTACATAATGTTCCACTCGAGACGCTGTTGCATGAGAACCAGGGTCTTGACTGCGATGGGCTGGATATTGGTGGCACGGTCTGTATCCCAAGGGTCTAGATTTGCGTAGCTACGAAAGCTACATCAAGGGTCGCAGGGTCTCCTTCAATGTCTAGGGTCCTTGACATGACAGTAGCAGATGGAGGATGTTCACTAATCATTGGCTTCACGTGTGCAAGCTTGCACAGCAGTTGTGTCATATTACCCATTTGGATACACATTTCCCTCACACAGATCTATTTCGACACCCGTCTTGATCTATCTAGGCGGTAGAGCGTACAACTTCCTCGGCTCTGTGTACGATTCAAATCTGCGTAGGCCTCTAAGGGTAATATGAATCAAACACCTGCCTATTACCTCAATACCAATATAACGCTGAGCATCCAATGGCACCAAGTTGGTTGAAGTTTCAATAGGTGGTCGGCATGGTCGTTACCTTGCCACCGTCGTTGAGAAGAATGAGGCCGTTGCAAAAAGATCCTGCCTTCCCGGCGAGGAAAAGAATGACGCCGGCCATCTCATCCTGCCCACCGAACTTCCTGGCTGGGATGAACTTGGGGTCCGTGAAGTGTTCTTTGGCAGGGTCGCGTGTTCCGATCAAATGTGTGGCTATGTCGGAGGGGAACACTGCACGTCTGTTAGTCTTTAGAACCACCGAGACCCGTCTCATACTTACACCCTGGGGCAAGCGCGTTGACTCTGATACCATGCCTGCCAAGATTTGTGGCCGTGTGTTTGGTGAGATGGACAAGAGCCGCCTTGCTAGCAGCATAGGCAGGGCATGAGTATTGCATCCGACTGAAGGCGGATATACTGGCTGTGACGATGACCTGGCTCTGGATTGAAGGAACGTCGCTGCCTTCCTGGGCTGGAGCTCCGAATCCTCCTTTCAAAGCCCGCTTATTTCCCTCGTCTAGCAGTTCGAGAAAGGCGAGAATCGAGAAATATGTACCGGTGATATTGACGTGGAATGTCTGGGAGAATTCATCCATGGACACGTCCTCAAACATATGTTTCCGCAGGTCTTTGATGGACGACTCGGTATCCCAGGTGTGCAGTGGGCCGTGCAGGCCTGAGTTGGCAATGAATAGGTTGATGTAGCCGACGTCCTTCGTCACGAAGTCGACGGCGGATTGTAAGGAGGCCTTATCCACAACATCACATACCACGGGGACAATACTTGGGTGTTCCTTGGCAGCCGTCTCCAATACCTGTTGGCGACGTCCTAGGATATACACTTTCTTTGCTCCAGCCCCCGCCAATCCCCTAGCCATCATCAAACCGATACCTGGTCGCGAGTTAGTTATTGCTGAAGAAGTGGCTGCTGACAGGAAGGCTTACCGCTTCCGCCACCCGTCACGACAGCCACAATGCCATCGACCCGAAATAGCCCAGAGGAGTCCATTTTTGAATGTCTTGAATGCAGAGAAGGCTAATTAGGTAGTATATAAATAAATGAATTGTGGCGGGGTATAGAAAGCTGCAGTCACCATCAGTCACACAGACTCGACTACCTTATATATAGGTACCTATGTTCAGTTCAGAGGAGACCTCTAAACCCGCAAAGTCCGGCGATGTGGGGTATTCCGACGTGGACCTGGGGAGATGATTATATTAAACCACGATGAGCGACGAAGTAAATCTACCCGGGTTTAATACGTTAAAGTCCAGCTCAGCGATTTATTTAGACTGCGGTGTTCTTATCCCGTCATATCCATATTTTTGTTTGTTATGCCGCTGGTATCTCCGAGGGTTCAGTGATACCTATACAGGGTGGCTACAGTAGGTTCAAGATACTCCGTCCGTGGCTTGAGAGTGGCGGTCGTTTAGTAGGATCCCGACAACCGGATCTCAAAATGAGGTTGGATCATGTTCGGCTGACGTCACTGCTGCATTAAGCTACACTTTCATGCCAGACGCTGCCATTTAGTGCTAGTATCTCTATCAACATGAATGAACTTAGGTACTAACCGCGATGGTGCACCGTGGTTGGACCATTTGCCAATTGGATAAAAGGTATCATCGTTCTGCTTTGAAATGGACCTGCATTTCCAGAATTCTCCTGCATCAAAATCCCTACTAAAGGGGCCCAATGATTCAAGAGGCAATAACAGCCGTCGCCAACGCTTCATCGTGTCCTTCACCATTTGCCAAGTTTGGAGGTCAGATACATGGCTATCCGTCCCGAACAAAAATATCCTAATTAAGGACGCGGCGATGAAAACATAATTTCGCTTCCGGCTGAAAGACAGAGATCCTGAAATCAAACATCGCCGGCGTCATGTATTGCCAGCGGGTAAGGGCAAGTCCAAGGAAATCATGTCACAGTACAAATATGAGTGCACATGAAGGAAGTGCGTTGTGGTACGAGGAGTCCTATTTATGAACTATAGGCAACAAGCAGGTCTGGGGTTCATATACTTGAGCGTACTGTCCTGCCTGCTGACCCCGAACAACTGATCCCCGACGACTCTACCACTAAACTCCTAACATCGTGGTTGTCTGGGTTTAGACGAACGACGGTTTGAGACGACACTTTTCTAGAAGCAATGTTTTGGGAGACCCTATTCGCTCGGGTCACGAAGTACGCAATGCAGCTTAGAGGGACAATCCACAGTGGCTCTGTGCTTACGTCGATGTTTCGTGGCCTAATAAAGGCATTGACATCTAACAGCAAGGAAGCTGTCATAAGTTTATTTTCGGAGACCCAACCCTTGGAGACCTGGGAGGTGGAGGCTGAATTTTATTCTAGAAGATCGTATACTAAACTTGGACTAGTTAGGTACGGGCTAGGCATGAGAGGGTGTTTCAGAAAGGTCTTGTTTGAAACTCACAATCCTCTCTCAATTGCCGTCTACTCCCCACGATGGCTTCAAAGCGGCAATTGAATACGAGTTTAACATTGTATTCATTTTCTTGGGGTGTATCGTTGACAAGTTTCCGTCCCATCAGGCAATCCATTTTGGTATAAGATATACGTTGACCTGAACTATTTCGTCCGAGTCTTGCTTTATGGGACAAATATGAAACGCCACGCCCTGGCTAAGCTATTTGCCGGCCCTAACGCGCTGTCCAAAGCACGTCGCAGATCTTAAGATCTCGGAATCAAAATGGCGTCAAAACATGGTAGACCTCCATTGGCTCAGACAGTCTGGGGATTGTCGATCTCACGCCAAGGATAATTCCGCCTGAAAGGCCTCTGACAGGCGGTTATCCTTAGTGGAAGGCAAGCCGCGTCGACTTTCGCGCCGCAGTCTCGGGCCTTTGCGTGGCATACAATGCGTCTACCCATGGTTCAAGGTCCCGCAAACGAACCCGAGTCGCGTTTGATCCACGGGAGGGTTGGATCCCGGAATCGAATCAACGAGCATCGTCTGTTCATCGGACGAGCATATCGAGTATGGCGCGTACATCGAAGAGGACTACAAATAGATGCATGATTCCCAGATGAATACCTTTTTATCATCACGAACATCATCCATCTCACAGCATCATCCTCTCTTTCACTTCGCTTCTGCATAGCATATTTTTCACGACCTGGTGTCGCTCGTTTTATTCATTCACTTCAAGAGTATATATACATAGTATTTGTTCCAAGTCGTCAAAATGGTTCGCATCACTGTCGCTACTTTCCTCGCATGTAAGTTCACGGGATCCTTCTTGCATTGTGGCGTCAAGACGAGCAGAAGCTAATGGAATCGTGTGTTAGTCGCCGTCACGGCTCTTGCCCAAGTCACCCCCAACAATGCCGGTGCCAAGGATGTCGGCCAAGGCAATGGACAGCAGTTCATCACCGGTGGTTGCACTTCGGATGCTGTAAGTACCTATCCCATGAGATGGAAGCCAGCGCCATTGCACGAGTGGCTCATAGGCAAGTCGACGGATGTTCGAACATGCACTAATGGAAGCAGGACTGCTCATCGGCATGCTGCGCTGAAGTCCAGACGACCGGCCTCGGTGTCTGCTCCGCGGAGGCCGCCTCCAACCAGAACGGCAAGCTCGGCTGCGGCTTCGTTGACCCTAATGCTGCTCAGACCGTTGCCGCTGCCGAGGCCCAGGTCGAGAAGCAAGGATTCTAAGGTCTCGATTCGAAGAATACCCGAATAGATGGTAGATGGTCGTTGGTGTGATGCTGTAGCTGTCTTTACCATCATGATGTTCCCTCCATCCGCGCGGAATCGCCGTCTATCAACCCAGACTTAGAGCCAAGCTTCCAGTCTACAAATACAAAATCATTATATTCTCTGGATTACTTGAAGTCTTCACAGTTTTAATATTGACATTGATTGCTACTGCTGCCGTATCGAGCTATATACTCATGTGACCCTCTATAAGTATCTGTATTGGTCTGCCTATGGTGTAGTTGTTTTTTTGCTTCGAAGTTCTTAAGACCAGACAATTAACAAGTTGGAGACGCGGGGGCTTGATGACAACATTGACTAGCTCAGCGTTGATTAGGTAAGTAAGAGGAAAGGGGAATAAAAGTCCAGAGAAAGGGGGGAGATAAAAATAAAAGGGAGAGAAAGAGGAGTAAAGACTACATGTATGGACGCTAAGTCATAAATATTAAACTACAAGTCACATTTACGTACTCATATTGGGATATGGGCAAAAGTTTGATTGACTTTGGGTTACTCATCATGACTCTCGCCATGCAATCGAGAATCGCATGCAAGTACACATGTATCTGACAAACGTCGCTCCTTGCTTCGCGTGCCTCTGACGTGGCTCTACATAGATGGTGTCCCGAGAAAGCTCATGATTGGTTGGCCACAACACTATAAAACCTCATTTGTCCACCGTCATTGTGCTCAAATGCGATTCATTGACCTCGACAGCATTATCACCACAACATGATTGTCAGGCTTTAAGAGTTACTCGCTCTTTGTGCCTTACAGACGGACTGTAAAAAGAGGCTTTGTCTTGTGATCCGAAACCTATCCTTCGTTTCTGCTTGCGATGTAATACAAATGCAAACGACTAGATCCCTCTCGTGTCTGTGCCCGCGCGCAGGTAGACACACAGAAATACAAAGATTACGCCATGGCCAAAACTCAGAGAAGCAACTACCTCCCCTACATCCAGCAACACCTCGATACCCAAAACGACATCGACGGAGTGCCCCTAGATGTCGTGTGCGGAATTTGCCAGGAAAACAAACTTGACATCTCCAAGAGCGCTAGGGATTTTACCTCGTTTACCAACCCGCCGGCGGAACATATTGGAACACACCGGCATCTGCCGAACTACATCAAACATGGCCTCGAGCGCACAGTCGCGCTTGCGTGTGGCCACGTCTTCGGCGATCGCTGCGTGAGAGATCTACTAGGACAGCAATCAGACCTTACCTGTCCGTCCTGCGGGTTCCGGGCGGCGTATACAGGCTGCGATCACGCCATCCGACCGGCTCTAGTTCCCGTCGACGGCTACGACTCGGTGCGGGACAGCTTCCCCCTCACGATCGCCGAGGGCGGCGCGGACCCGACCAACTGTCTCGAGTGCCGGTGGAAATTCATCCGGTCCAACATCCGATACGCGCTTTCCGACGAGTGCATTCTCTGCCGGCACAAGAACGACGCGCGCATCCTGTTCAATCCGACGGAGCACCGCACCCACCGGGACCAGCACGTCCACATGGGACTCCGGCGGACGCTTGATGACGTCGTGCTGCTCGTCTGGCCCGAGTTCGTCACGCGCGAGACGGAATCGTCGGCGGCCAAGGCGTTGGCCGACAGCGACCGTCGTCAGATCCAGGTCTCGCTGCTCAACGCGATGGTGCTGTCGGAACTAGAGGACACCATCTGGTACCGCACCAAAGGCGGCAAACCAAACAGCCTCACCAAGGAACAGTTGAAAAAGCACACGCGGGGTTTGGCGTCCATCGAGCAGAGTCTGTTGAGCTGGCTTATGGACTCAACGCGCGAGCCGAGACGGATGTGGTAGATTATTATCATTACCTATTATCTTGGTTCAGATTGATGCGATGCGATGTGATGGACGGATGATTTGGATGTGTGATGACCTAATGATTCAACTTGTCACTTGTCAAATAGATACATGTAGATGCCTAGATCTGCCCGATACCTTGATGTATGTATGTAATACATTGGATCTGATCCACGCTACCCCCAGCCCCCACATTGACTGCGCCTCTCCGATCGGGTGCGGACCTTGATGAGACTCCACATAGCGGCTGTTTACTGCCCTGCCCCCTCGTTATTTTTAAGTTCAACGTTTTACCTATCGAAGGCTGGAGCTTTGAGACTATTCCTTGTCTTAATCATGTCTTGCCTTAATTATGTGTACTTGCATATATCTGTTCACCGATAAATCTGTAGCGGTGCCAATGTGGTACGGCGTTGGATTGGCAAACTGCCATTCGCCGAATTAAATGAATTCGTAGCCGAAGGTAACATTTCGAGTCACATGTCACATTTTTCGAGTCATACAGTTACCTCATATGCAGATGTGTAGCCACTTTGCTTAGGGCTGCCAGGATCGTCCAGCCTGGGCATTCAGCCACCGTTGGTAGATCTCCCCGGAATTCCAATTTTGGAAACAACAATATCGTTCAGCTCAGCTCACACTACCTGAAGCTAGCCCCCAAACCCTCAAGCCTTCTGTTCAAAGCCCCTGAGGCATAAAATTCCAAGATGATATTGTAAAACGTAGATTTCGAGACTGAGTAACAGTGGGATAAAACAAAAGCCAAGAGGGAAAACCACTAGATAGCGTTAATAGGAATCGAACCTAAACACCCTGATGAGCCTCCAAGTAAACCGGCCGTGTTGGTGGTCGGAAGTTAACCGTTTCAAGTTTAAATAACATCCATGAATCCTGCCGGAATCCTTCACCGAGTATAAGCCTCAAAGTAGGTAAGAACCTTAGGAGGGCCGTACGACCTTCTCTTGCCGTGTACGGCCTCTGAGGACCCTGCACTTTCCAACGTCTGTCTTCCACCATACCTACTTTAAGTTTAGATAGTACCGAAGATCGTAAGGCAGTGACTGGTCACATACTTTGCGGCTAGTTGCTGTGCCGCAGTGACACACGGTGATGTAGGCAGGCGCGACCTAACATGATATGCATTTTTCCTGTTCAATGCGACGCCAAAGAGGAGTCGCTACCCGGGTAGCGTTTCTGCCTAGCTGAGCCTTGTGTGTTATTGACAACATGCACCTTCCATATATGAAACCTAGCAGAGCGAGAAAATAATTTCCCGTTGTTGTTTGTCTTTTGCAAACTTCATGTTCGATTTCCCCTCTTAAACTAATCGTCTCCTACGGGTCTTGTGCGAGCAACGTACAAACCAACATATCCCCTTTCTCTCGATACCTCTTCCAACCATCCACACATTACTCACCAATTCTTCACTCAAGATGCTGAGGATCGCGACATTAGGCGTGCGAAGCTTCTTGGTAAGTTGCCTATACACGTCAGTCATTCTTGTTGGTCATCATACTCACCAGCCCCTTAGCTTCTGTTCGGAGCAGTTGTCCTAGGTGTCTCCGTCACTGTCGCCAAGCACCAGAGAATCGATGCGCCTCCTTCGGAAACCTCGTTCGGTAGCTTCTGCGGCGCGTTTGGTATCCTGATCTCCCTGATCGGACTCGCCTCCATGTTCATCGACAAGATACCTGCGATGGCATTGATGGCTGCCGATGGGCTCGCGACAGCGTTTTACCTCGCCGGCGGCATTGTAAGTTTGGATATCTTGGCTTCCGATGCAAGCATAAAGTAAATTAGGGTTGTGTAGTTAACCATGTTGCCGCAGGCCTTGACCATCGCCCTGAAGTCAGTACCTAGCTGCACAGCCAAGGATGACAGATCCGCGTACGAGCGATACATGAACAAGCTGTTGAACGGCGGGTGCAAGGACGTCGACGGCGATCTAATCTGTCCTGGTGCTACAGAGGATGAAGTCCTTATCAGTCTCTGCCAGCGCGTGCAGGCTGACTATGTCTTTCAATACCTGGCCTTCATCTTTGGCATAGCTGTCATCGCCATGAGCTTCGTTCTTCACAGGAGCGGAGGAACCAGAACTGCTGCTTACGTCTAAAGGGACCGACTTGTGACTGCTGAAATCGGGTCCTATGAATGGCATGAATAATGAGTGGAAGGCCTGCGATTCGTTTTTTCAAGGGGCCCGTTTATACACGACGGAAGTGATCATTAAGGAGGATATTGCCTCGACAGGGAGGATGTTGCTAATCCTCGGTGCATTTCAGTAATACCCCGTCTGCTTAGTAGGTCGTGAGGTGTGTCTTTGGTCGAGAACCACATTTCGCATTCAGATAAGAAAATAATATAAGCACGTGTGAGATTTCACCATACGTTTGATACCTGTCTCGTTGACCACTCTCCACTTTCTCAGGCTTAGAAATGATATCTTGTTCTGATAACGGTGCCTAGGTATCAAGAACTTGAACAGAAAGCAGGTTCTTGACTTGGTCACTTAAGGATGAGCAATGTGGAATGGAGTCTCAATTCGTAGACGAAATTGAATTTAAGACGCCCATGTCCTTGTATCACCACCCAAGAGAGGCTGCGATAGCGGCTCTTCTGTGTTTCCTCATCAATATCAGCCCTAGCGACTCCACGAGCGGTTTCTTGGCGATGATTTACGCCCCCGCTCTTGGGACTAGGTATCTAGGCACCAGTGCAGCGTGCTCGTGCTCTCGCCTCATTGCCCTATACTAGTGAAAATCAGTATTTGATGCAGAATATATGTAGCATGTTCTATATCGAATATCGCTGGAATTCGTCCCGAGACGGAGAGGAAGGTGTAAGGGGTTATGATAGGGTCGTGTTCTGTCAATGTGTGCCGCCTGTCTGCATTTGTGGCGGCTATCTATTGATCTCTGGCCGTGACGGGGGTCGAAAGGTTAGGATTTGTCCAAGTAAACCATCCTCACCAGGAGGTTGGAGCTGGCGTGGTTCTGGTGCATGGCACTTCTCAATTGCCAAGCTGTGTAGAGCGACCTCGATCTATTCACAGTCAAGATGGTATGTCCTTCCCCAGAGCTTGGGATTGGGTGTAGTGATGTTCTCACATGTTAGTTTAGTTTCTGAGGGCTGCGCTGCTGGGCATAGTTGTCCTGGGTTGTGAGTAATCTATACTGTTCTCGTGGGGATTAATTTACCTAGTGATACAACTCACACTTAAATAGCCCAGACCGCCGCATCAAACTGTAATTATACGAAAAATGGTCTCAAGTGGTCTAATACTTTTCGAATGAATCAGGTCCAGGTATTGATGTGCCCTCTTCTATCAGTACCTTCCGCTGGTCCTTGGCTCCTGCCTATGGCATTGAAAAGGAGGAGTAGTAACCTGATCTTACTTGGGCACTGTAGGCCATCGGTACTTACAGCTCTTACCACCGAGAATATCCGCTAGAAGCGCGCGAGGCCCAAGCCCAGCTGCTCGAGAATGTTATCAACTACTACTATTCTCACGCGAAGCTCGACATCCAAGCGTGGTATCAATCGGTGCGTAGCTTTGAGCTCGATATCTTCGCCGATCCAAGGGGAGGCCATTACGCGACTCGGCTCGTGATCAAGAACTCAGACACGAAGTTGCTCCCGCAGGGTGTCGTGAGCAACCCCGGCGTCAAGATCCTCCACGTCTCAGACGCCGATGTCTAGCCGAGCTACTACACACTCGTGGAGTGCCTGGCCGTGGTGGAGATGTGATCCCGCGGCGCACCCTCACAACGTGCGCATCCCCTTTATGATGGTGTCCAAAGCCGCCGAGAACCGCTCCTTCTTCGCGCCGTTCGAGCTCATTAAGGCCGACGACCTGACGCTCGAATCCTTCGTTCTGGCACATGGGTGGTCAAACCTGAACTCCGCACGGTCGCGTCCTCTTCCTCAAGGACAACGTGCCGGGCTCCATCCGCGGCGTGTACACAGCCGGGCGCCGAACCTCGAATGGCGCGTTGTATTCTCCAACTCGCAGCCGGGGCTCGCCGACTGCGCGTTCCAGAAGCTCGCCGACCCGCGCAACGCGACAGACCTGGCGAATATCCGGAGGCGGGGTACTGGGTGCGCATGCGCGCCAACGGGTCGTTAGCCACGGTGCTGGGGAACGATAAGGCATACATGTGCGACACGGCGTTGGCGAGCGGAGCACAGATCGTGAGTACGGATTTTCCGAGCTACGAGCTGACGAGCCGTTGTCACGTTGATTACGCGGTGAGGTTCGAGGGCGGTGGGGTCGTGAGGTGTAATCTGGTTACGGGCGGGGCTGGCAGGCTGGTTGCGTGAAGGGGCAGTTGGAATCTAGTGAGTATGCTCGGCATTGACGGGATTTCGACGTGATGGAAGTCTTTGATTGATTGAAGTTGTTTTCAGTGCAGAATGCGACGGAAACTGGAAGTTTAGTGAGCAATCCATATTTGTAAGGCGGGATCACCCTGGTTAGCTGGCTCAGTAGGGCTGGCCACCTGCATCCTCCCAATCTTCGCTAGTTCAATCAACTAATTGTTTTCTTGGTCGTCTACATAGTAGACTTCATTATTCTTTCTCTCGCATTAAACTTCATTACCGATATAATGGGACAACATAAATGAGGGCATGGCCATTACAATTTTGAATATACCTAGGTACCTAATTACTAGGAACTCTAATTACCTAGTCTCTGTGTTGAAAGTTTTTATCTCCTACGCCTCTTGGCATACCAAAAGACTGCAATTGACATGAAGCTGATAAAGTACAAGAAGGCGCGAGCCGTCGATAGTGTTAAGGAGAGTCAGAAACATAGTTTTACAGGTAAACTCTATTCATAGTGCCTGCCTACTACTATGATTAGAGATATAAAAAACCTCCATATACTCTCACACCTAATCATCAAACAGTCTACCAATACCGCCATCATGACAAGATCATTCAACCGTGTACGATCCTCAACCAAGTCCCTCCTGGGCACAAACTACGAAGAAACCGTGGATGGGAGCATTGCTCCCCTTGTACCACCTCAAGATGTTAACGGGTACACCGACGATCGCCTAAAAGAAGGACTAGCATTTGTTAACAATGTTCTTCGCAATCCGAAGCGAAGAATCTCACCAATCGGGTCGCACTGCCTCGAGATGTATAAAGCCAGCGTGAAAGATGTCCTCGATAAAGATTACGAGGACGACCAGGAAAAGGACCTCCTCGTGAAGAACATCGCCGTCTATGAAAACGACATCTATGTGAAAGATTTCTTACGGGGGCCCAACAATGAACTGGAGTCGGACATTGTCCTCCGTTTGGGTGAACTAAGGCGGTTCGAATTTGCTGCCCGGTACGGTGATTACATGCAGCGAGTATGTGAGAACGTCAAGACCACAGCAAGGGCTGAAAAGACAGAGCATTTCGAGGAGTTGCAGGGCTGGGGTCGATACTGGACCGATATTAGTGGCCAACTCTCACAAGAGGATACGGACTACAAACGTTTTCGGGCTGGAATTGCCGGCATTAAACCAGGGCAAGTAAAAATATCACTTGCGATTCATAATGCGTGTTCGGCTATGGGACTAAACTTCGACATTACACGACATTCCATCACAATGCATGTCAATCCAAACAAACTTGTACATCTATCTATCCAGCGTATGATAGAGCAGGAAGACTGGCATTCGCTGAAAGAGGTACTCGTCCGAGACCTTCACGATCTTCCATTGGTAGCACCTCATCATCTACGCCCGAGTATTCCCGTGGTCCAATCGATCATTGAGTCCATCCTCGATGAGAAGTTTGATCGAGATCCTGATGAGCCTTATGCAGTAATACGTTGGGTGGTGAAGAAGGAAGTTTTTGACAGATCTAAGGACTCAGAAGACAGCAAGGAGAAAAGGCAAGTGGCTCTCATTCAGGAGCGTGAGAGGATCCAGAAGGCGGCAGAGAAGAGGTTCAAGATACTCGTCGAGGAGCATAGCATGGCCCACCTTCCAGCAGCAGCTGTCAACGTGGAGATGCCCCCAACCGGTGATGTTAATCATTCGACGACACGACGTGCCTCAGAAGAGCCATCGGAACGCCAGAGATCTATCAAGCGGCAGAAAGTGGCTTGGCAGAAGCTAGTCAACATCCAAGCCGAAGCGCATAAACATTATAAAGCGTACATCTCAGAGTATGGCGGCGAAGCTCCTATCGAGCCTGGCTTCTGGCTCGAAAATGACAATTTCGAGCAAAAGCAGAACCTTGGCCCTAGATGGACATATCTGGGCTTATAAGGAAGTCGAGTTTCACTCCACATAGGTAAAGACTTTGAATTGAGTTGCCAGGAGTCTAGTGGCAGAGCCGTCAGGGACCAGGAGTCTAGCAGAGTCATCAGGAGTTCAACTGACAGGACAAAGGACGCGTATGTATATGGATCGGGACCTTCTCGCAGGCCACTATTTCATAGATGAGGCTTTGCTCTCATGCGTGTCAAAGGAGAAGGGATAGGAGATAAGTACCCATATATGGGTCAGATACAGGGATACATGTAAATACCCGCAATCCATCATCATGAGATTTTGATGATCCCTAGTTCTCTGAGTTTCTTCAGTTTGGCGTATTTGATAAGACATAAGAGTTGACCGTAGCTTAATAGTATCAGATTTCCGCCTCTACTGCATTCATAACAGATGCCCCCTTTTCCAACTAGCGCCTAATTAGGTACCTATATAATTACCTATAGAGCCTCAACTTTGCACGTTCACAAAATTGTCTTGGATGTCTATGTATGTGCATGTTGTTTATACTAAGCGCTAACCCTTACTCCATTCTCGCAGAAGCCTAGCGAGAACCGGGTGTCCCCAGTTAGATGCTACTTTTGCCGCCTGTTGGCATCTCGTCTCAATGGTATCGGTGTCGTTATCATTCTGAAGCAGGAGGTATGCAATGTCAAGGCATCCATCATACGCAGCAATCTCAAGTGCTGTTATGCCCGATCCAGCTAAAGAATTCATATCTGCTCCTTTCTGAAGCAACATCCTGGTAATTCCTAGGTGACGCCCCGTCACCGCTTCCTGCAGTGCGGTAGTATTGTACGTACCGCTAGCTGGGCCGTTAACATCTGCTCCTTGTGAGAGGAGAAGCTGGACTATACGGCTGGATTCACTGGTAACTGCGGCCAGTAGAGCTGTTGCGCACAAATCATTACTCAGAGGAGCGTTAACGTTTGCACCAGCCTTCAACAACATCTCAACAAGGTCAACACGCCCTTTTCTAGCTGCTTCCTGGAGCGCTGTGCCATCTGCGTCTGTAGCAGATGAATTCACGTTAGCTCCTGCTTTGATAAGGATTTGAACAGCATGCGCATCTCCTTTATGAGTGGCGATCTTCAGAGGAAGTCCAGAACCCGAGTTGATATCAGCACCATGGTCAAGTAAGATACGGAGTATGTCGCAATTGATTGGACTCCTATATAGTGCCCATTCCAATGTAGACTTGCCGCTCATTCCATGTGGTAAGTTTGGATTTACTCCATTCTTAAGCAAGTGTTCCACTACATCGATATGGTTTCCATCAATCGCATCGCGGAGTAATAGTCTGCTTTCTGGGTTGTTGAACACTATGTTGGAATTCAACGAACGATAAAACTCTTCGATCCGGCTTTTATTAGCCGTAATACTCAACGATGGTTCCTGGTCAGACCTTGTTGTGTCTATGCCGGTAGTAGCACCGGATTTCTCTCGGTCCCGTATTGCCACTACTGCTGAATTATTAGTGGCACCTGATTTCAACAGAAGGTCCATCAACTCGACACTTCCGTGTTCAGCTGCAGCTTGGAGGCAAGTTCGACCATCCAGAGGGGCTGCGCTCGCGTTGATATCCGCACCAGCTTCGATTAACAGATTGACCAGATCAACATATCCCGAAGTTGTGGCTGCCTGAACTGCCGTTAAACCTCCCCAGTCGTTGGGAGCAGCGTTGACATTGGCACCTGCCTTTAGCAAGCACTCCACCAACTTTCCATTGCCGGATTTAGCAGCTTCTTGAAGTGCGGTCATGCTTTTTGGTACTTGAGCAGGGCTATTCACATCGGCTCCCTTGCTAAGTAGAAGCTGTGTCATGTTGAGTCCATCTAGTTGTCATGCTGAAATTTGTAATGCAGTACCCCTCGCACCTACGGCATCAATTTCTGCACCGTGGCTTAGCAGTAGACGAACTAAAACATTGTTCTTATTTGATGCCGCTAGTTGAAGCGCTGTACAAAGTTGCCATATGTCGGAGTCGTCTTGACAATGGGTCTTGTAATAATCAAAATCACGGGTGCTATCTTGGCTGAGTTCGAACAGCTGAACAAATTTACCGGCGGGGAAGTCATTGACGTCTGCTTCCGAGTCCAAAAGGATTTGGACCATCTCGGTGTTGTTCTGTGCCGATGCGTGTTGAAGTGGTGTTAAGAAAAAATCGTAATCGTCATAATATATAGCATCTCCGCACGCATATTCATATGCCTCGCCGATTGGGATGTTTACGTCTGCTTCAGAATCGAGCAAGACCTCGACTAGTTCAATATTATTGTTCAGTGTTGCACGTTGAAGTGCAGTACCGGCCGGGGTAACCTCATTGACTAGTGCGCCAGCCTTTAGTAATTTTTGAGTGAGTTCAACGTTTCCCTGCTCTATAGCAAACTGTAACAACTTTGTATGGTCATAATCATAATCAGGATTATTCACGTCTGCGCCAGCCTCCAATAGCAGCTTAACAACCGCAACGCTCCGTGTTATTATTGCAGCTTCCAGAGGGGTTTCCCCTTCCCAATCAGGGCATCCATTATAATCAACACCTTTCTTAAGAAGAATGCAAACAAGGTCAACCGCATCAACTCTAGCGGCGCTGACAAGAATGTTGTGAGAGAAAATCTCCGTTGTTGGCATATTCACCTGGATTATATGTTTGATGGCCCATGTTTTCCCGGACCGCACAGCCCACGCCAGCAATTTTTTAGTCTTTGAGCGAAGAAGATTATTTGAAGAAAGATACACTGCATACCGGAGCAGTTGGAATGTTGACTGTTCGGCGGAACCAATATATAGCCTTTGGAGTTGTCGGCCGAATTCTCCACTGTATCTTTCGATGGCAATAGACTTTAGCCTGTCTAAAATTTTGAAAAAGTCATCTGGACTTTCTGGGTCGGCTGATATATCAAAAAGCTTACCAAGAAGCTTCACAGTTTCATGGTTTTCTTCCGGAAGTGGTTGGTTTGGACTGAGCGTATCCTGCTGAAATGATGATGCCAATGAGGGGTTAGAGGGGTTCAAACGGCGAGAGTCGAAATCCACTTGATTTAGTGCCACTGGACAGCTGGACAGATTCAAACCTTCAGAATCGTTTGGAGTGACAGCCGTGTTCGCAAATCGGACTACTATGCCACCTATTAGATTGAACACGGAATCTAGCCACAGAGAAATTGACCAGGCTTACTCAGCGAGTCTATGAGGTCCTGAAATTGAAACCATGGTAGGTGCCTGCACTCAACAACAGGACCAGGGCTATCGTTCATCCCATGAGAGAATTCTATGGAATGAGCGGCCTGATCGACATGCGGCACGACTGACGACATGCATGAGTATGCAGACCGCAAGTTGATGTCTTCTTTCTGGCCATTGCTGGTAGTAGAATCAAGTGGCTGCCAAACCTCCGTGCCGACATGTTCAATCGCGTCTTTGGGGGGAGTGCGGACATGGACACTGTCTTGGACATCGGTGGTAAAATCTTTAAGTGAGCGGTGAGTTCTTATCCGACCATACGCAGCCTATTGTCATGCAGAAGGTCTTACCTGGTTCTTCATTCATCGCTAATTGCGGTCGAGTATATCTGGACATCTCCTTTCTCAGCTTCTTGGCTGAGATCGGCTTTCCGTTGATGGTGATCTCGGTTTCTTTCCCTTCCAGCTTTCGCTTCTGTGTCTGAATGGAAGCAAATTTCCATTTGTCACAGGTAGAGTTCTTCTCTATTTTCCATCGCTTCAGCTTCCGTACATATTGCGCCTTGCTATTGGTGTATTAGTGTTTAGTCGACATAATGCTGAGTAGGAAGATGAACCTAGCTTGAAACCCGTAGTTATTCTCCATAGTTCTTATCACTTCATTAAGTGTGCAGTTTTGATTTAAATAGAGCTCGGATATGGCCGTCTTGTGCGCCTCCCACTCTTGTAGAGGAATACTCCGCGCAGCGGCCATATCTACCGGGCTTAAACACGAGGCGCGATTTTAGAAAGCAAAGGCCTTGAGAAGAAGAATTGAGACTGCATCTAAACATGTCGGTAGCCCTGGCTATATCAAGCGCGTGAGAAGTACAATTCCAAAATTTGCAGCAGGGCTGTACTCGGGCGTTATCCCATTACATCACCGGCGGCGCACATTTTGGCAAGACCGCACAACATTGTCGGGCACCAGACACCTAGACATAGATGAAATTTTCGACTTGTCACTTTGCTGTCATCATTTTCAATATTTTGTAAGGGGGAAAAGCTTCTGCAAAGCTATCGTTACTGTGATTTACCCCACAAGTCTACATGTAGGTACCCCCTGCAGCATATGCAGCCTCCAAATCCTACATGTAGAGCACCGCCTGTATTTAAAAACTTTCATGGGCAGCCAGAATTTGCATCCCAGAATTTGCATCCCAAAATTTGCATCCCAAAATTTGCAAACCACCCAGGTCAATATTTTACCCAATTGGCGAACTGTCCATGCATGAGTATGTGCACTCCCCTGATTGGCATCGTGGGTCGGAATGGTCCTGGGTCCAAAGTCAAGCACCGCCGCGCACCTCCTGGATGATGCCATTAATTGGTTGTAGCCAGAATTTGTAGGCAACCTACATAGTACATACATGACCCACTAGCCCATGAGCATTCCGACATCTGAGAAGACCAGAATTCGTAGGCAACCTACATAGGTTCTCTGTGTAGATAAAAGATGCTAGAGAGTCCATGTTTTGAAGCGGCCTGCCGAAATAGTTTTACCTCGTGAATTTCCCTTTACGTCGGATGGACTAATGTCCGATTGCTCATGTCTTTATCTCCTGAGGCGATAATTGCAATCGTTGGGGTTATCATCAGCATTCCTCCAGTGGTACTTATTCTTTGGAATGTGTGCGAGAGAAAGCGATCTAAAAGATACAGAGAGTCAGGTAGATACCTCTATTACGAGTACAATGCATCCAATCTGTAACTGACGGCAATATAAACAGAACGAAATGGTGATTCGATACGGGTGGAGAGACTTATCAACGATTATATCGACCAACCTTCAACGTCATCTTCTTAAATCGACAATGACCTTCAGCAAACCAATAACTCGGTAAAATGTTCTTCGTCGGTGGCTGTTCTAGGGATAATTTCTGTTTTGGTCGATACCGAGGTAACCTTGGCATTGTATCACTCCGTTTAGAAGGATCTGGAACTGAAATATGCAAATAACGGATCGAATGTTCAAAGTCCTGCATCTACGCACTCACGCAATTTAATTTAAATTTCGCTTTTTACGTGATGCTCGTAGTTATCTATCTCCCTTTAGAAGAGACTTCATAATTATATGGTTGTGGACTTTATTCTTTTATGCATGCGTGGACACTCAATTATAAACATCTCTTCAATCTCATATTAGACTATGACGTTGAATTATGAAGGAACCGGCAAGCCGGGTGAGAAGCCCGGAGCGGTGAACCCTTCGAGAATCTCACGCCGCACTGGCCGGATTGCCAAGTAGAGGTAGCGTTATTGGATCCATGTCATAATGCAAACACCGAGATGACGGAACCAAATAAAACGTGGGCCTCCGCCTTTTTGGAAAGAGATTTAGACTTCCAAACATTGCCTTTAGCCGGTCTCCTGTAGTCGCCATGTTGTCTTCGCTAGCAGCAGCGGCTCTCTTTGCGTTGCCGCTTGTCGCAACCGCCGCTTCGGGCCACGCGCAATCGCCGCCAGTTTTCCCGTCGCGTAAGTCCTAATTAAAATCAACAAGTGCACCGACCGAGCTTCTAACGTTGAGACCATCAGCACCAGGGAAAGGCGTAGGCGTTTGGGCCGATGCGTATGACAGCGCCCGTGTTCTTGTAGGTCAGATGACGCTGGAAGAAAAGGTCAACATTACACGCGGTTTCACAGTTAGCGATAATGTCTGCGCCGGCAACACGGGGACCGTACCCCGCCTGGGATGGCCGGGCATGTGTCTGCACGACGCCGGTAATGGAGTCAGAGCCACCGACCTCGTCAATTCGTATGCCTCAGCAATTCACGTTGGCGCTAGCTGGGATAAAGACTTGGCCTACGATAGAGCCTACTATATGGGTCTGGAGTTTAAGGCCAAAGGGGGTACGCCTAGATGATGCACGTTGTAATCCCATTGAATAGTGCGCTTACATTCTTGAAGTTAATGTTTTGCTTGGTCCTAATGCAGGCCCGCTAGGGAGGACTCCCTTGGGTGGGCGAAACTGGGAGGGGTTCTCTGTCGACCCCTATTTATCTGGTCAGCTGAACGCAGAGACAATTGTTGGCCACCAAGACGCTGGTGTTATCGCGACTATCAAGGTATCCCTCCTACCAGGCGGCGCATCAGTTTGACTTGAATAACTAATTATCGAACTTTAGCATTTAATAGCTAATGAGCAGGAAACATACCGACGGCCATATTTCGGTGTAGATGCAGTCTCCGCTAATATCGATGACAAGACGCTTCACGAGTTCTACCTCTGGCCTTTCATGGATGGCGTGAGAGCTGGCGTGGCCTCAGTCATGTGCTCCTATAATCGGATTAACAACACCTACGGCTGCGAGAACAGCAAGCTCATGAACGGGGTCCTCAAGACCGAGCTTGCCTTCGATGGATTCGTGCTTCTTGACTGGAACGCTCAGCATAACCTTGGCAGTGCGAACGCTGGACTAGATATGCTTATGCCCGGCGGCGGCTTTTGGGGTAACAACTTGACTCAGGCGGTTCACAATGGGTCCGTTGGTGAAGATAGGGTTACCGACATGGCAACGCGGATCCTCGCAGCATGGTACCTCGTAGGGCAGAATGGCACCAACTTCCCGGTACCTGGAATTGGAATGAAGAATCTAACTCAGCCGCACGAGCAAGTCGATGCTCGGGTTCCCGAGTCGAAGCCAGTGATATTAGAAGGCGCGATAGCTGGTCATGTCCTAGTCAAGAATAAGGCCGCCTTGCCCTTCAAGAAGAATCCGACCATGCTGTCCATCTACGGATATGATGCTACGATCCCTGATACCAAGAATACAGATACTCTCTTCCAACTAGGCTATACTTCCTCGCAGGAAATGGGCCAAGCAGTGTTGGGAACAGAACACCATTTTGATCAAGCCGCTAGGGGAGGTACCATTGTCACTGGTGGAAGAGCTGGTGCCAATGGCCCAGCTTATATCGATGATGTAAGGATCCTGAATAAGATTGATTCCAGCTTCGCTAACTCCGATGTAGCCTCTAAGTGCCATTCAGCAGAGAGCAAAATCCGATGGTACTTGGGTCAATTGGGACTTGACCTCGCCTAATCCCGACGTCAATGCAGCCTCGGATGCCTGCTTAGTCTTCATTAATGCAATAGCTACTGAAGGCTGGGATAGAGATGGACTCCACGACGACTTCAGCGATGGCCTCATTTTGAGCGTTGCATCCAAATGCGCGAACACGATTGTCGTCGTTCACGCTGCTGGTATTCGCTTGGTTGACCAGTGGATCGATCATCCGAACGTCACAGCCACCATCATTGCTCACCTACCTGGCCAAGACAGCGGGGAGGCTCTAGTGAAGCTCCTCTACGGCGAAGCGGTATTTTCGGGGAAGCTCCCGTACACGTTAGCCAAGAACGAAAGCGACTATGGAGTGTACACTCCCTGCGGCCGTGGTCCATCCAACACGACAGACCCACAGTGCGATTTTACCGAAGGCGTGTATGTCGATTACCGCCACTTCGACGAGAAGGACATTAGCCCCAGATTTGAATTTGGCTTCGGGCTTTCATACACGACGTTTAATTACTCTTCACTCCTAATTGAACAACAAGAAATCAAGAAGGAGGAGGCGCAAAGCTCAACCATCCAGGGAAGCGACGAAAGCTTTTGGGATATTGTGGCCACGGTCAATGCAACTATCACCAATACCGGCGATGTAGCCGGTGCCGAAGTAGCACAGCTCTACCTTGGCATACCAAACAGTCCTCCAAAGCAACTACGTGGCTTCCAGAAGATCCCTCTCTCTGCGGGCGAATCTGCTAAAGTTGCTTTTGAACTTACGAGGCGCGATTTCAGTGTGTGGGATGTCGTCACTCAGGGGTGGCTCGTGCAGGAGGGCGACTACGCTGTGTATGTCGGCGCAAGTAGCCGGGATATCAGATTAACTGGCACAATTACGGTTTAATTAACCGAAATCAACCTTAATGTAAATATCTAATATGAATGGTTTACTCATGACATTTTTCTAGTAGATGTGACTTTATGTGAATGCAAGAGCATCAGTACCCCTTAGTTCAAGAGCGACACAAACATGGCGCAGCCCCCTAAAAGAGATAAAAAGAGAAGCCTTATACTTACTTGCCTACGAATCTAATGTCCATATGTATAATAAAGTGATTTCTTTATCAGCGAAGGAAGTTTCACGGGAATATCTCATTTAATTTACTCTCTTCAAGGCCATTGCCACAGGAAAATCCAGGATGAATCCGCCAGTCTATTATAACCACATCCCACAAGAAATCATTAAGGTTATACCTTGAAGATTCTTGGAAAATTATGTTTGAGAGGTTAGATGACGATGCACTTGGACCGATCGGGTGGCATTTAGTTGAGGCAGTTATACGACAAAAGATGGCATTCATAGCTATGCTTTTTGCCAATAGGCGACCTAACAACTTTGACAATGCTCCTCACTCCCTTAAAGTATCTCTTGTGTGTGTGGTTCCTTTTCTTCTGTAAGGTTTCTACCTGGGTAGCAGAATATATCGCAAAGTTGTTTGCAAAGTTCATAGAATAACACGTCTACGAAGCTGTCCGAGAACGTAAGTTGTAACTGTTAAACTCACTCTTCATTGAAGTGGGCTTTCCTTGATCTAAAGACGGATGATAAAATGCCTATCTATGAGCCTCCAACTATGTTTATTAAGACTCTTCCTAACCCTTGCGGAGCTGCCAGTACGTTGCGAGGTTCTTACCAAAACATAAATACCGCATCTTCATTACTCGCTTTCATACGTTCGGAGCTAATATGTGATCAAAAAAATTATTGGCTAAACATAACCAGCCGCTTCCCGTGTCTACCAACATTGAATTTGCATTGAGGTAGTTTTATGAAGCCAGGATTTCCCAACAATATATCAAACGGTGAAGTGCAATGGTCCTATGTCAATGCTATATGTATTAATCGTGGGGGTATTGAAGGACATGGCTCTAACGCCCCTTTGTCCGCTCTCTTATGACAATAGAAAGAGAAAGTTGGTAGTGGCCTGCGGACGATAGCAGTGGCGTAGGTACTATGCATCCACATGGTGACTGCCATCATGCGTAATGACTTTAATACCTTCTTCAGTGCTACTTGCGTCTCAGCGACCAGTCTAAAAGCGTCGGATTCTAGAGGTCTAGTATACGCAGTCCTTAGTATGGCTCCTAATAGGGTCAACCCAGATTATAAAGAGCCGATAGAAGATATGTACCTTGAGACTCATGCACATCTAACCAAGCGTAACTTGGTCACAACACTATTTGGGCATATGCTCGTCGGGTTTACATGTAGAGAATCTCATTTGTGCCGTCACTCGTTCTTCACCTATAGTATTTTTAAGGGCAAATGGATCACCAGATTCGAATCTAAACGATTATACAATCTATACACTAACAGCAGTTGCCAATCCTACGTGAGTTCTCAACCATCATCACCATCATTAAACGGCCAGCAAGTAAGTATGTATCTTAGATGTATATATTTGCATGAATATCTCCGTCCATAGAGGCATATTTTTATCTCATCACACAAACTACATTACCTTACTAAGTACTAAGCAAACAGCACAGATCTCGTTCTCACAATTATTCCAAAATCTATCTATTTACTACTTAAACATCAAACCGAAATCATGCCTCGAAGCGGATACGACACTAGCGGCACCAAGCCTGCTGAGACCGGAAATGGTGGAGATAAAAAATAAAAAATAACAAAAAAATTCATTGTGGGACAATGGCGTAGAAATGATAGTGTTTAATATTTGAAGCGATGGGTTTTTGCAATGAAAATTTAGAAAAATAAAATAAAAAATACACAGGAGTTAGGGGTTACCATTAGAATATTTCAATACATTACATAATTCACCTAAAGAATGATCTCAGTAGCATCACATGTGATTAAACACATATCTAGATATGTTAGCTCTGTTTTGTTTCTTTTGTATAAAAGATTGACTAGCTACGTCTTTGTTCAGGAACATATGAAGGGATCAGGGCAACGACAATCATGAATAGACTAAGTACTTACCTACAAATACACATGCTTTGTTACCTTACAATATGTCTATTCCAGTACGAAGCATTGTATAAAGTTGTTTAAAGAAGAACAGCAAGTCCTCTTAGGTTAATTTGACGCTTGTATGACTCTGCTGACCTGTAAAGAAAACCGAAAATCGCCGGACGTCAAACTTTCAGGATCTACTACGCTTTTATATTCGATTCGAACTCAATTATTCCCAATGGCTCCCCTACCCCCTCCCCAATATTTGCAGGATTTATGTGATCTAGGAATGTGTGCAATTGCTCCCTTGTACGGCAGAAGCGTTCTAAGGAGAGCCCCACCCCCTTCCCTCGCTTGGCCGCCTAGCGGAGTGAGTCTTGCCCCTTGGATCGCGATCTTTATTTGCATACCGGCTGCTATTATCTTTCTACTATGGGCTGTATGGGCATGCACTATTGGTAGACGTCGCGATCATTAAGCAGGTTTGCATAGGTAGCTACATTAAATTCATAAACACCAAAGTTAAAAGAGAAACTACAAGAGATGCCGAGGGAGATAACAACCCTATGAAGAATTTACGTATTTACAAGAGTTGACGCCCATGACTATTGATCGCACAATTCAATATGTAATAGAATGAAATAAATTGCGAAACATCTCAGCTTCGCTTGGTTGGTAGCGCATGTAGTTTGCTGATGATAACTTCAAGACGTCGCGAAAGCAGTGCTTCCAAAACACTACTTAGAGAAATTGAACAGACGACGTACAGATCATTTCACCATGCTGCAGAACATAAAACATAGCAAAGAGGTTCTGTTGAGATCATACCATATGATGGATGGATTCTGTGAGGGTCATTTCAATATATCAATAGTAAAGGGAGAATTAACGTGTCGGAATGCCACAGAAAATACAAAGCAGGGCTTCACGTTCCATAGATTGGCCCTTCCAATTTCACATGAATTCCCTAGTGCGACTTTTACCGCCTGCTAGCTGTCCCTAGAATGCTGATCAATTTGGTTCCTCCCGTGCTGGTACTGAGACACACTACAGAATCGTGAGTCAACTCAATCCAGCTCGTGAAAATCAAGGGATGGCAGGCATGGAGTGAAATCAAACCTACCCCTTATCCCTCACTACCCACCCCACGACTCTCTGCGTACAAATAGCATCGAGCCCGGCCGTGGGAAGAAGTGATAGTCCCAGTACAGCAACCAGCCAACAATTCAATTTAGTCACTCCTTTTATCTTTGCACTTTTCCAACCGCTCTTCTCTTCTTTTTAAGGCATCTTCACCAGCAACCCCCAATAAATCAGCCAAAATGCAGCAACGCACTCTCGTCGCCATCGTCTCCTTCCTCGCCGCAGTGGCCACCACCGCGCCTCTCGGCGGATCGCCCAATGTAGGCGCTCTCGCTGCGCCCGCCGCCCCGGTCGTGGAGAACACCGCCCGAGCTGCCCCCAAGGCCGTGACCGGCATGGTCCACGGAGGTGCCGCTGGCGAACAGAGCGCCGCCGAGAAGGAGCACCACGCCGCCGAGGAGGACCAACACGCCAACGCCGCCGAGCAGCACGCCGCTGCCGGTGGACAGAAGGCTCAGGAACAGAGCCAGGCTGCTGGAATCGAAGGCCAGCACTCCGAGAAAGAAGGCCAGCACGCTCAGGAGCAGAGCCAGGCTGCTGGACAGGCCAGCCAGGAAGCCGCCGCTGCTGGCCAGAGGGCCGGCGAGACTGGCCACAAGGAGACCGGCCACGGCGACTCCGCCAGCCACGCCGGCAACTACGGCGCGGACCGCAGCGCCTCCAAGAAGGGCGTCGCGCACAACAACAAGAACGGCGCCAACAGCGGCGACCGCGCGCACGACGACATGTCGGACACCTTCATGGCCGCGGCCGAGGGCTCCGAGGGCGGGTACGAGGGGTCGCGCAAGGGCTTCGAGGGATCGCAGTCTGCTTCCGAGGGCTCCAAGGCGCAGTCCCAGGGATCCAAGGCTGGTTTCGAGGGCTCCCAGTCTGCGTCTGAGGGATCTGGCGGTGCTGTCGAGGGTTCCAAGGCTGCTTCGGAGGGCTCGCACAAGGCTGGTGAGGCGGACAAGGCGGCCGCTGAACAGTCTGCTGGTGCAGCTGGCTTGGGTGGTCTCTTCAAGGGCCTTGGTCTTCCCGGCAAGAACTAAATGCGATATATCACATCCGCATGATTCGGTCTGGTGGTGAGAGCATCGCCTTTTAGGGTGTATCGTCAATGCCTTACTATCAGTAACCACAACCATATGAGGAATTGGGGAATTTGTTACGAAGATATAGAAGGGTTTGCATCAAAAAAATTGCCCAGAAGTAGCGGTTATTGTTATTTTCTTTCTGGTTGGCCTGGTTCATGTTATCACGTGTATTAATAAATATTCCATTGACTTCTGGGCATCATCTGTTCTACTCACTGCCAAATGCCCCCCTCTTGTTCATATCCGTCTGTGACCCTTTGTGTTTTGCTCAATCATCTTCTATTGACTCGCCGGTCTTCATTCTCTATCCTGTCCAATGCGTTGCTTTTCCATATCTGGTACACTCTCCATGTCATGTAAAACCGTAACGACTCCCTCTTCAAAAGCATCTGACTCAATTCCTGCCTATCAAATGAGCCTTGTACCCCTAATGCTGGGGTATACCCTTGCTCGAAATATCGGCAACTAGTTCTCTGAATTGGCTTCGAAGGGCATCAACCACAGCTGAGACATCAGGAGCATCTGGCCGCGCATGCCCCTTCTCCTCCTCAAGAGCATCCGGATCCCAAGTCTCCGAATCTGCGATAGCTTCGGTTTTTCCTAGTGCCTTCAAACTCTTGACTTCCTTTCCTCTCCTCGGAGGGCCTCTAGGTGTGTTCGGTGTTACGATAGTCTCGTCCAGGAGGCAGTGCCAGCGTGTTATGTAAACTCCAGGCCCGCTCATGCTGCCACCAGTTCGCCCCTTTTCAAGTTCATCCACTCGATCAATGATACTCTGCGTTTGAGTTATTGACACATTCCCCAAGGTAGAAAGATACATGGCGTGAGCGTCGATAGCGTCCTTAACGTTGCTCTTTTTTTCGTCTGGGAGGTTGTCGAAAAGACTTTGCAGGTCCTTGTCCATTTTCGCAGCACCGTATGAACTGGCATTCACTGTCTTCGCGGGTATACTACCATTGGTCTCCGGAATCTGTCTGAATACTGCGAGACTATTCTTGACCCAGTCGAGCCACGTCTTCCGTAGATCTGGGCATCCTTCAGCAAAATCATGCAGATACTCGTAGCCCAATCGGCGGTTTCGCCTAAGCAGAGCAACATAGTCTTCGACGGAAGGCGGCATAGCCCCATTTTGTTTCTGTCCGTCGTCGTGCTTTTTTGGCTTACTTGTCGCTATCAAGTCTGTCAAGAAGCTTTCAACGGAGCTAATGTGCTTTCGTAGGTCTACGTTTTTGTGGATAGCCCGAATCATAGGCTCGAAGACGGATACTCCGTCTCGCACGATAGAAGTCGTTAGGTCTGGGCTCTGACGGCACAGGGCCTCGGTAATCTTCTCCCTGTCTCGTATGGCTAGCTGAGCAGAGTAATACTCCATACACTGGGTATGTTGCGCCTCGGTGAGCGATACTGCGAGGTCCTTGTCTTTGGCATCTAAGAGAGCGATGATGATGGATTTCTCCTCCCTCTTACTCAACTCTCGGATTGCTGCGTGTTGTTCTCTAGATGCTTGAAGATGTTCATCGATTGCGGCTAGATGTGATTCACTAGGCTTTTCTTTACTTTGCTTAATACTCTCAATGGTCTTGCGAAAATCGCCGGTGTCCCATTCTAACACGAGAGATATTATTCTTTCTATGGTTAGAATGGCTCCTCTCAAGGTAGTGAGTGAATACGCACCTCTGCATTAGGTTCATTCCATCTGAAGCGTTCTGTGTTAACCCAAGCCAGTTTGATACCGCTCCGACGCTGACCTTTGCTAGAAACAGCCTGACCATGGCGCTAATCATGGTTCCGGCATTCCCAACACGTAACGTTTGCCCTATCACGGTATATGGGACTAGGCTGTGGACGTTGTCAATCAATTTAAGCAAGTATGGACCTTCGGCTGATAGGACAAAGAGGTGGTGGAGGAAAGTGGCTATGTAGATGATGGCGAAATCGATGGCAGCTTTCACTGCTGGCGAATGGTCCTCAATATTCGGGGACTTCGCAAATTGGTCGAACAACTCTTCAATCAAGTTTCCGTAGACTAGATGTTGAGTTACGTCGTCCCAGGCTTTGATAAGATCTTCGGCTTTGTGTACGTCATATTTCTGGTTGAGATCCGGTAGCTTATCGTTGGGTACGCCGGTCAACAAGCCCCTAGTGATGCATTCATGGATAACTGATGCAGCCGAAGCAAGTCTCTTCCTGCTTCCAAGTGTTCCTTTATCGTAACTTTCAGATAGATCAGCTTCACCGAGTCTCCTCATGAGATTTCGAAATTTGGTGGTCCAGAATTCCGTTGGCAGATCCCTGATCGCAGGTATCGGAAGAACTAGCCTGGTAAGGAGAAGCTGCAATAACGGCGATAATGATTTTTCATCTTCACTTCCCTTCTTCTGGGCTGAGATATCAAATGGATACCCATAGTGTTCAATGGCATCGGGGTCCTTGAAACTTTCAGCTTCGGAATATGTCTCGTGGTGAACCAGAATGTCGAGCAAGCCCCCCAACTGCTGTGGAGATAAAATTATAGAGCCCATGATGGGCGATGATGGATAACAAATTGAGGGAATCCAAAGGCGAGGGAATGATTTCACCTACAAGGCCTGGAGCGAGTTTTACGCATCTCAACAATGTCCTGATCTGTAGAATGGATGGCGGATGTACAAAATAGGTACTTCATATCCAACTCATGAATGATGTGTATGTACATACAAATCAAATTCCCAGGACCGTTTTGCATGTACAATGTGCTGACGTCACCTGGCTTGAGTGGATGCCTTTTTTAGCCATGCCCACGTAAAAGGTAAAACGGACTAGGTTAGGACAAACGCTCTTTGTAGAGATTCAAAGTCTAACTTGAGTTAGATGAATTTTCAATTTACCTAGGCGACTTTTAATAGGTACGACTGCATTTTATCGTAAATCCATCAAGTTCAAATTTGATTCCCCGTGCATCCTCACATCGATTGAATATCGAACTTCGGATATTAGCATATCTTCTGAATCATTATGCATTATCCAAGATAAGCATGCCTCATGTGGTCCGTGCGTTACGGGTCACCGGGCTTTTCGCGACAGCGTCTAGTCCGAATCTCCAACAATCTTCAAACGAGAAAGACCTTCACTCGTCAGCCTCAAAATGACTCGTAGGGACCATGCCGCCAGGCCGCGATGATAACGGCGGCTCGTCTCCGGATATATACAGAGGCATACTCCCTGTTGTACCACCCGAAGGATCCCTTGATAATCCGTCGCGCAATAATGCCGCGACCGCCGCGTCAGCTGCTGGCGTCCGTGCTTTGAGTGCCCAGGCCATCGCATTCTACTTTAGGGCCCCCGTCAAGGCTTTCTTCCGGACACGGGTTGATTATCTCGCATATGCTCGGAGTGTACACCAAACGCGAGCAGAACTGCTTTCGCGGGCTGCTGCTAATGATCAGACGGTTTCGAGGCTGGGCCTTACCATCAGGCAAGCATGGATGTGGGCGCGGGGCACTACCCCTGGATTACTCACATCTGTCATTCAGCAGCATGGATGGGGCATCATCCCGCAACAGATCCTTCCACCGCTCATGGCGAATGTCGGTGTCGGCGCTGTCCTGTACACCAGTTATCTGCACATCTTAGCTCAGCTGCACGAAGAGACTTCGAGAGCATCAAAGAGGGTATTCCCACCGCCGGATCCAATTCACACTTTTGCTGCAGGTTTCTTAGCAGGAAGCATACAAAGTGTTGTAGCAGCCCCTCTCGATGCAATCCAGGCGAGATACGATCATCGTGATCTCGTTTCTTCCGGAGATGGAAGCGGAAAGCCGAGGAGCATGTGGTCGTTTTCAGCGGAAAAGTTACGGGAGATAGGACCGCGAGGAGTCTTCGCAGGTTGGGGACTATCCTTTCTTAAGGATAGCTTTGGATGCGCTATATTCTTCAGCACTTTTGAGTATGTCAAGGCACAGGGCTACTACAGGTTTATCACGTGGTACTATAGCGGGTTGCAGCCGGATGTCGTTGATGCCCTAGCTGAGAAGAGGCCGACTACTGGCCAAAGCCCGACCGACATTACTACGAAAGACCACAGTCGCCCGGTGATCATACGGCCACACTATGCGATTGAACCTATGTTTCTGTTATGCGCCGGTATCACAGCATCTTTTGCTCAACAGTTAATCCTGCACCCTTTGACCCACATCCAAGTTCTCCATTGGGATCATCTAGAAGACTTAGATGCCAAAGCAACTAAGATGAGGACATCCGCAGCAGAAAATCCCGATAAACCAAGACGTAAATGGCGTATGCTTCGAGCTTACTATCATGCCTACCAGGAGACGTGGGCCCAGTGTGTTGCCGAGGCGACTTTAGAAGGTAGAGGTCTAACGCGATGGTTGTATCGCGGGTTTTGGTGGAATACTAGTAAGTATTATCCATCACTGGCACATCCTGGAGTCTAGAAATATTCATCACATTTCTGAGCGTCGCAATAACTAATGAATGTTTACCACAGTCCGGCAGGTGCCGAGCACGAGTGCTGGCTTGATTATCTTCGAATTATTTCGGCGTAAATATGGAGACAAAAATGAGCCGGTGCGAGTCGCCAAGGACAACTACGAGATTCTTCTTGATTAGTTTTACATGCAGGTTTCTTGGCGTTTGGAGTTAGGTACGAGCAGAAGATTTCCCACTCGGCGCGAGCAACCTCCCTCAACATAGCGATGATGAATACTGTAGAATTGATTTAGAATAGACGTCTAGATCCGAATGACCTGTGTATGGTCATAGTACATATAAATCCAAGAAAAGGGGCCATGTCATCTCCCCTTATTTCCAGCACTGCGGATAAATGGTTCGAGAGGGAGGACTTGGGCCTCTGGCGTGACACCTCCATATAGTTGATCCCACCGATATTTCAATACCTTCGGAGTCGGCCACGCATTTTCCGGGTCGCGCAGCCACAAGCGTAGGAGGTGACGGCTATATTAATTGAATCAGCTTCCCGGTATCATGGGTTACCCAGTAATCGCAGCAGCAAACCTACCGTTTCTCCGGTGTGTCAGTAAACCCGTCTCTCGCGTGGAAGATGGCGAGGTTGTTGATATACTGGATATCTCCCTTCTGGAAGTCCGTGTTCACGCAGTACTTTTCACCTAAGAAATGGAGAGTGTCGAGGGCCTCGGCCTGAGCCTCGCTGATAGGGGGGATGTTAGGGCTTCGCGGGAGGGCACCAAAACCGACGAAGTAACGCCGGCCATACTGCAGCTCCACCCGTTCAGGAGTAGACTCCGTTGCAGGAAAATGAAATAGCAACGGCCTCTCGGTGTACTGCTTGTCAGCCTTCTCAAAGCTGGAAAGTTGGAGTTGTCAGCTAAAACAACTTAGCAATGTTCCACGACTCCCCCTGAGATAATAAGAAGTGGGACAAGACTTCGGCGCAACTTACACTTCCATATCCCAGCTTTGGGAAAGAGTATGGATCAGGTCCGGGCGAGTGGCTGCAATCTCATTATACACCCGCCACGTACTCGCCAACTTACTGGCACCACCTGCTGCCGATGTCTCAAGAGCGAACAATGATACGATATCCCCTGAATCTGTATGGAATACCTGCTTATCAGTAGTATAAGCGGGACTACCTATGGAGCCGTTGTTCTGCGACCATGTCAAGTCTTTTATGTGGCTGAGGACCACATCGGCCGCCTGACCATTGAACTTATGATCCTGCCGACCACGTTGCGCGGCTATATGCGCAGAGATACCAGTGTAGATGATGATATTCTCCTCGCGCGAATGCTCATCAACGCGCAGACCACGGATCACGAAGAACCCATGTCCATTGTGCAACTCCGCAGACAAACGGCGCAGCTCCCCATGCAAGTTTGGAAGCGGGAACGTCTCTGCAGTGAGATGGCCCAGCGACAAGCCCAAGCCTAGACGCCGTCAGTTCATTAGAAAACTCAAATCCATGAACCAAGGCCCTCCAAGTGCTCACCCTTAAAGTGGACTACCGCTTGGTCTATCTCATCTAGCTGTTCGGCACTGAGAACGTAAGTCCAGTCGTAAGTGTCTGCTACCGTGTCGCCTTCCCATACTAGATCGCCAGTTAATTGCGCCGGGTACCCCTCTGGAAGCGTGGCCGGCAGGTTCCCCTCTTTGAGCCGCCGCGCCGCTCGGGCCTGCCACTTGGCGTAATCAGGGGCGTAGGAGATGTCGGGCTGGCCCGGAGGCGCTGGCGCCTTGGGCGTGACGAACGTTACGGTTGTCGACATGGCTTCTTAGGCAGCTTGATTGGATTCGCGTACTCCAAGAATTAAAAGAAGACTTTTCGTGTAACTTTCAGATTAGCTCGTCGTTCGCGATTCTCTAAGAATTGCGACCGAGGACGGGGTTTGGAGATATGAGCAATGTTACGCCAAAATTGCGTCATCCGTTACCTCGATGCGACACGCAGAAACCGTCGACCCTATAAGTACCTAATAAATCATACTCTATTTACTGTCGCCAGCACCCGAATACAGCTTATCTCAACAGGACTACGCTCTTGAAGTACCTCCTAGGCCAGGGGATTAATATTAAAGGTATCAATGACATCTTAATCTCTCTATCACACACACGGATGCCATTATTGAGATTCAGCCCCGCATTTTCCTAGTTGCGACTAGAGGCTTTCAAATTCTAGGGTTTCGCGATTCGCGTTAAGGCGTAGCGAACCTACAGAGCCATAAGCTTCATGGCGTTAATCATTTACTAACATCTATCAACGGAAGGCCTCCTTTCCAAGGTACCTAACAAGGAAATATGGCGATCTTGGCCGAAGGAATGTACAAGGACCATTTCATAAAAGCCCACAACCTCTCTGTTGAGGAGTTTCCTATCCTGTTCCCCAATATATATACCCAAGCTTCTGCTTGTATCCCCTTTCGGCGATCAACTGTGGAAGGAGTCCACTAGAGTTCATAACTTCATTGACGCCAACCCAAGCTGTCCCGAACTTCAATGAAAGGGTGGCACAGCCACAGCAGGGTTTGTGTACCTATTCATCTTCAGCAGACATCAGCAAAGACCGCCAAGTTCATGTGCAGTCTCAAGTCAATACCGGCATCAGATTAGTGATCCAACATCGTGTCGAGATTTGCGTTCTCGCTTGATCACCAACTTGAACTTGGCTGCTTCCTTATATATCCCAAAGAACGGGTGGAAGGCAAGGCCCATGCCGGCTAGTATCGTTAGAATGTTGATCACGGTCAAAGGTTACGGACTCGGGTAGTAGTGAGACTCACCGGCGCCTAGTTTAAACATAATGCTGCCAAAGCCTTTAGCCAACCCCTTGAAGAAGCCAATTACTCCCTCCTTCTTGGCGCCCTTGTAAGGCAACATGAACCAGTCGGTGAGGCCATCGAGGAGACCAAACCATAGAGCCTAATAGAAGAACATGTTAGATTTCGTGATTGTGGTGGGGGCAACGAGCAATGTTCACCTGGAGACTAGCGACGCAAGCAGAGGGGAAGCCAGTGATCTTAGGCCACCTCCGGACGGTGTCATCATGGTATAAGGTGGGGATGAAATGGAATGTCTTCGCGATGCCATGGCCAAGAACCAGGGGGATTTTGAACGTGGCAGCGAGGATTAAGCCCATTCCTCTAAGCAGGTCTAGCCATCCTGTCCAGAACGGGTGGCACCCTTCGTCCTCTTCCTCGTCGTGCTCGGGGCCCCCGGCTTCGAGGTACCGCTCCCAGTACGGCGGCGGCTCGTGTGTTGTTACTGCTTCACGCGATACGGGCTGGGGCGCCTGCGCCTGGGCTGGCACCTGCACTGGCACGTCCGATTCGATGCTTGTCTTGTCGCCTATCTCATCCACGCTTGCGATGAACTTGACGCCGAAGTCTCGCCTACCGGTGATTGACATTCGAGAAGTGGTTGCGGAAAGCGGCCGTGTCATGCTGTTCTTCGGTAGTTGTACTGTATTATAGGGCGAGGCTTGAATTGTGTAGGTACTATTCTAGCAGTTGACGTTTCGTACTGATAGACTTAAGTAGAGGAAATCGAGACTTGCATTACCGCATCCGCCAAGTCGAATTTGCCAAAAATAATCGAAGTAAAGGCCTGCTGGGTTGGCATACAACTTACCGGTAAGAAGAGGAGAAGTGCAGCATATTAAATATGTAAGTCAAGCAGAGAGAATTACGATACTCGCGTATTGCGGCCATGCTCCTTGCTGATCGCTTAAGGCACCAGAATTATCGCGGGCATGATTGGCTCGACCAGCAAACATGCTTGATGTTGCACCAGGTCGAACCGCTCGTCCAATCGGTTGATTTGGCGCTGGATGCGTTGTAGCCGTGAAACGGATCGCGGCGCAGCACTTCATCGCCTACCTTTCGCCAACTTATAATACGACTTAGGAGCGTATTCTCCATTCTTAGGATTCCATGTCTACGGCGTCAAACTCCATTATATGAATTGCATAAGAAGCTGTTACGCTCAGGCCCCAAGCTATCATATAGTCAACGGCGAGCTCATTATAGCTGTGCGCGGATGAGGGAAAATGAGACTGGCTGTTCTAGGCCTGAAGCTGAGTAAATAGGTATGTAAGGGGACATCTGATCTGATCTAGGCGATGAAGTCCGGATACTAAGTTCTCGAAACTGCTAATTCCCTCGTTTTTTACTTCAAAGTACATACGTGAATATGCACGGACGCATATATCGAAATATGTGGTTATCTAGGTACATACTGTAGAAAATTTCCTCGATCTTCCCAGCCACCTCTTGGTGTGGGATTGTATTCTAAAACTCCCGCAATTTTGCTTAACGCGCCGACGGACGCGGCTTCAAAGTACGTCTCATTATCTCGTAGCACATTGCACGTTATACGCATAAACGACACTTTTCAGTGCAATTAGAAACTCACCGTCGTGTCATCTAGGGCAGGGAGTATTTACATTCCAGGATCAAAACACCCCACCTCAATACGTGGTAGCGGAGTCACCCCCTACATTCCTACGAGCTAACTAAAGGGCAATGTGAAAAATAGGATATTATTAAAATTATCCATTAATGGTATATAATTATTTGGCTATTATGTATTTAATACGCATGTTATATGCACATTACTTTCGATCCGGCCAAGCATCATATAGCCCTTCGTGGACAGTCACGTCTCCAAACACGACCTCGCCACTACCATCGTAGAAAAAGCGAATTTCTTTCGACGAGGCGTACCAAGATCTACACACCAAGTCAGCATTCTGTCAAATAAGCGAGTTAAAGCAATAACTTACCGAGCCCAGGTGCTCAATGCGTATCTGCCATTGGCATGAACCTCAACGACGGAATTGTCAACCACAATAGTCAGGTCAAGGGTCTCCATCTGCTGTTTGCCATCTTGGACTAAATCGAAGAGACGTAATCGGCCCGCCTCGTTACGAGAATCGATACCGTTTGTGGTCTTGGCCGCAGCACTGGTGTTACTGCGGTCGACGATGATAGACTCGTTAGAGAACTGATAGTAGATCGTCGTGCTCTCGTGCTCGGACGATAGAATTTGGAACCCGGCTTTTAGATCACTACCACGGCACCCTTGCGGGAAGGAGATGGAGGCGGTGATCACATGGAATTTGCTCTCGGGGAGGCGTTGGAAAGCCACCGTACCTGGCGAATTCAATGTTCGGCCTGGCTCAGTAAAGGAGTCACTGCTAGTCAGGGCAGCTAGCGCCTCACGCGCAATCTCTTGCTTCAAGGTCGCCAGCTCAACAACACCTGAGTTGTTGCTGGCAACTCGCCATGACCCGGTTTCACGAGCCAGCTCATTGTCGACAACATTGCTGATCTTTCCAACACTCAACTCGCGCGGAAGCAAGAGCGCACCGGTCCAATTTTGCTGTGGGGTAGGGAAGTCAAGCGTGCCGTAGAAGTCGCCAGTCAGCCAGACATAACTGATGAACCGATCCGGGGCGTCACTCTTCACCGAAGCTTTGGACGTGGCCGGCAATTCTTTGCCAGCAGCCGCATACGCAGAAGTTCCCCAGTCAAGTTTCCCAGCCATGCTAGGCACAAATGTGACTTTTCCATCGTCACAGGAGATATTTCCAGCAGCCCAGAGCATCTCGCGGAAATCCGACACTTGCGGCACGATAGGGTCTAACGACCATTCAGCGCCCAAGGTGGTGAATACTTCGCCCTCAGCATTATATCCGTGCTCATCCAAGCTGAAGATGTTGGCCACTTCGAAATTGAACCCCCACCGGCCGGCCCAGTTCCCGTTTCCCCAGGTCGTGTTTGCTGGCTCGTGCCACCACTGGCCTAGCTCTTCCCAATATTGAAAGTCTGGGTCGTGCTGTCGGTACAGGAACTGAGAGGGGCCGTCGCCGTGGACACCTCCGGAGATAACCACATACCAAGTTCCCGGAGAGCTTCCGAGATGAGAATCAAGCTGGCTGTTCTGGAACACGAAGGGGTCGCGCCAGCCCGTCACATTGACTGCGAAAGGCGGCGACGGGATCACCGGGCCGTGCTCCAGCTTGGTAAAGTTACGACCCCCGTCGCTCGAGACTGCTAGAGATTGCGTCTCACTCCCCCTAGTATACTGAATGGTCCACTGAATTGGCAAGTAGGAGACGGACGTGTACAGGAGGGTCGGTGTGCCATTGATGCCGCTAGGGATGACCGACCCGTCGAATACCGCGATGGGATCGTTCGTACCGCCTGCCACAATGAAAGGCTGTCCATCGGGGTTGAGATCGTGATACGTGACCAGGTCATCGGTTGTGGCGCCGGAGGCACCGTTATGTAAGTAGCCGACGTGAAAGAGCCCAGTTTCGGGGTCGGTATAATGCATACACGGGTCTCCGATCTGCCCAGTTGGCGGGAGTACGTGTGCTTTAGGCCGCCATGTTTCGAAGAGACTTGAGTTTGCCAAAGTGGACAAGTTGGGCGGCGCCGAGTTGTAGTCGATCTCCTGCCTAATGGCAAGAGACCCGGCAATAACAGCTGGGGAAAGCTTCATTGTGTCTTGGGCCGCTTCACTTGATGCTCTCTGCGCGTCGAACCTTAGAACGCGAGGGGCCATAGTGAATTTTGGGTGACCTTTGCCTATTTATAGGCTAGCCCATGGAACGTTCGGTATTATGTTCGCAACTTCGTCCCACTACAACATCACAAGATGACATAAAAAGGACCCTAACGGGCTTGTAACGGGCTTGGAAATTGGAGATAATGCGGGGTCTGCGGAGAAGTTAGCTTTTGGGGTCAGGGGAAATGCTGGAGATATGTGGGGCTACGCCTGCTACACTAACTCCGATGGCTCTAGTCTCGGCCCTTCTCGAAAATTTCAACAGATAGTTCACCACTCCGCATTGCTTTAGTTATGAAGGATTCCGGTTTAATCACAGGCCATCGGGGGACTTGGTAACGATCCCCGCATCTTAGGCCTTACCAGCCTCTTGGATCGGGGAGGGTGGGGCTTAAGCTTCTTGCAAGTGCATCCCGACGTCCTATGCTTGTCATAACTCTTTCATAATACTGTTGTAATAATCCTCTAGCCTCGTTAGTCGACGGTCTATTATATAAACAATGACTAGGTCGTAGTTCTTGGTAAGTTACCTAGGTTGTGCTCCAACTGTTAGTGAACGGGAAGCTCATTCTTGTGGTTAATTTCATCCTCTACTCTAAACCCCCATTCCCGCAACTTCGTCAGTGTACACATTACATCATCGGCCTACTAACCCTCAACTAATCCCAAAGCTCTCACCTTCTGTGAACTTCTCGCTGAAATACAATCATCCACAATTCGACATAGTATCTATACTAAAGTATTCCAGTGAATAGTGACCTTTTCGCTCAGGTGGTATACCAAAATTTCTAAGGATAAGAATACGATGCGGTTGAGCCGCTTGACAAGAGAATGCGTCTATTTACTGAAATTTCCGTATCGCTTTTGTACCTAACGCTGTCGCTTTTTATGACACGATCTAAAAACAGCAGTATGAAGCTGATGCATACGCGGGCATATGCAGTAAAACTGTGTATCGAGGGCCAACCCCCTTTTCTCATCCCC
The DNA here is from genome assembly GCA_022578945.1 of Hypoxylon fuscum. Lineage (NCBI taxonomy): Eukaryota > Fungi > Ascomycota > Sordariomycetes > Xylariales > Hypoxylaceae > Hypoxylon > Hypoxylon fuscum. Next base: position 54,061 of record MU399971.1, read on the forward strand.
CCTGGATTCGGTCTACTTTCAAAGTACTGGACTCTCGGTATGTCTTAGTGGAGCTCTATATCCTGCTCGGGGGTATTGAGCTGGGAAGATTGAATGCCTGTTGCTGCCGGCCAGCTCGAGTAAATCTCTCCTATCCAGCCCAATGCTTCAGTTTGAAGTCCCGCCCCCTTTTTCCCTCAAGGTGACTTGTGATAAGTATAAAGGCAGACCATTCGCATCAGCGGAAGATAATAAGAAAGATCATTTAGGTCTTAGGAAAGGATGCGCCTCGGTATTGAGCACGTAGTCGTCGAGACTGATGATATCGGGTGTAGAGAAGAGAAGGTAAAAATATTTTAATGTCTCTGCAAGCCAGAAGCTCTAGGTATAACTTTTAGTACCATTTGAAATAAGTAAGGTGCATATTATTAAACTTACCTCCATGTAATCATCTTGTGGAAGAGCCTCTGCAGCTCGGGTCACATCTTTGACAGCTGCGTGTGTTCCCATCTCAGTCTTGGTTCCGTTGACAATGGCCATAAACATTTCCCATCCCAGATCTTGCCAGATAGGTTTTCCAGTAATACGGTACATGATGAAAACACTCTCTATAGCTTCCGGTCTAAGGATATAACGTGGATCTTTAGCAGTAGTAAATCCAAGAGGAATATGATCCTTCCCTACATCATTAGAAGTTAGCAATGCTGTAAGTGAAGTAAAGCGAGTAATCTAATTAAATGCAGAAGAGGTGGAATATGGTGATGAATTGAGTTTCATATTTTCCGAATCAACTTACATTCACGTTGCTTGTTTTTCTCCTTGTCAAAACGTGCTCCATCCCACTCACAGTCCTCAAATGACTTGCAAGCAACCATATTAATTCGTTCGGGCATCATACCTGTTGGGAATGACCGATACGCATACACGCACCCAAGACTTAGCTTTGTGCCAATCTTGACGTATTCAGGTTTGTCGAATAACTTGCCACTCAAAGCGTACACCCCACCGAGGTAGCACGCGAGATGTTCAGTCTCCTCATCCAAACTAACCTCGCCTATGCTAGAGACACTAGCACTGCTAGCAATAAGTATCGGCTCATTCTTAGGTAACATAGGCCTAAAGAGGAGGTTATTCTTGGCGGTCTCCAGAAACCCTCTAGACATCATCTCATATTTCAATTCCCTTCCTCCAAGGAGAGCGTATTCCTTTGGAAGATACTCGTATAAGCTGTCGGCGCACCCGCCAAGAGTATACTGGTCCCCTGATGTAACGTCCTGTGCGCTCATTGAGACGTACTTTGGCCATAAACCTGGCAAGGAGGTCTGATTCTGGCCTCGATAGAAAACGTCCATAACCCTTGCTATTGCGTCGTAGTACTTAGAATTGCCTGTAATCTGGGAGAGCCGTGTCATTTCGAGGGATAAAGTCCCCGGTGAAGCTGAGACCACAGAGCTCTCTACAGTTAGACCTTCTCCGGTTTTCGCTGTCTTGAATTCAATAAAATCAACTGGCATTCGATTTTCCGTATTGAAGGCTGAATAAAGGAGATCCCCAAGCTCAATAGCCTTTGTGAGCAAGATTTCTCGCTTACTAAGATCGTAAGCTGCGAGCAGGCCTCCCAAGTAACGAATGTTCGTCTCGAAAATGTTGACCCTGCTAGAGCTAGAAATGCCAAAGTCGATATTAGCCACCGCAGTTACTGCTTCGTCGAATTCTTCCCTAAGCCCCAGGATCCACAAGGTGTCGAGTGAATCGACTAACGTCGCTGCCCATCCACTAAATTGATCAAGAAAGCCCCCAGAGATTGGCGAAAGTGCATCTTTCATCCATGCATACTTCTTGTACGCCTTCCAATCGTTGAGGAAGACCTCTTTAACTTCTAGTCTCTTTGCCTCTCGCTTTTCCTTGGCCGAGGACGTCTCTGCGCGAAACCGAGCCTGGATACTTGGGAGCTGGCGACTTTTTCCAGTTGGCAAGGGGATCATATCCCCAGCGGGAAACCGAAATGAGACATTGCTCCAATTGAAGCTACTTCTATTTATTATTGACAGAGTAGATGGCACCTCGCTATTCATATGTCGTTCAAGTTTGGTGAATTCGGAGTTCACCAAGCTTTTAAGAGAACTCGATAATATCCACCATATTACAAGGGCGCCAGTTAGAAGAATTAACGTTCGCCGGTATTTGCGAACTTGGGGGTGCATTTTAGACATTAGCCGGTCCTCAAGCAGATGAGAAGAGCAAAGCAAAGCAGAAGCTGAAGATTTCAAAGCACGAAGATGTCAAGATGGTCATTACCTTTCTTACCAAGGTATTCATAGCCCTGATAGGATGGTGCTATCCCCCCAACGTGTCATTTCCAGTGAGAACGGGATTATGTCAGGTAAGTTGCTCGAAATAGAAACTGACCTTTCCGGATCCACCTAGCGCTAACTCCGGAGCCATTGAAACGAAGCACCGGCTAAGTTGACCGGGCTCCACAGGAGCCGAGGAACGGAATCCCGCCAAGAAGTGGGCAAATATTCCACTTCATCCGTGTCAAGACCGTTGGGTCATCGGGCCAGCTCACGTCGGCTGTGCAACACGTTATCTTGTGTACAACTTTCCATTAGGATGGAGGAGTTGGATCATGACGAGTTGATAGAGCAGAAGGGATTTGCAACATAAAAATCTCGTTCATTCATGACTAGGTAGTTAGGTAGCTAAAGGGGTAAGTGCGTGGCACAGGAATGGAAAGAGATCTTTGAGAGGAAATCAGATACTTCCCGACAACACAAACTGGCTCAAGGTGAGCTCTACAGTTAGTACTGTAACTATAACAACATATGAAAGACAGGCAGAACATGAACAATCTCTAAATGCACTATCCTCCCAAAGAAAAACAGAAGTTCCTAAAATGAATCAACAACGACAAAATGACAATCTTGATGAACTGGGTTTCGGATGCTCTAGGCTTGTAGAGTTATGGTTGCTGGATCAAGGGATGAAGCCAGAGCCCCCATACTGCTGATGCGGCGGCATGGGGAAAGGATGATGCTGGACAGATGCAGCGTTGTGCATATGATAGGAATGCATCATGGCCATATGCTCATCAAGGTCTACCTTTCGAAGGTATCCATCATAGCCCATTTTAGGACAGTCAGGAACCGGACATTGGAAAGGGGGCCATGGGGGCATGGCGGCTTCAGAAGCAGTAGGGGTGACCGCAATCGTGGACAACTTCGACTTCTTAGACCTGCCCTGAGTAAGCTTGTCGACGGTTTCGATCTTGTGATAGACCTTCAAGTGTTGCGTGAGATGATCGCGACGGCGAAAGCCGTTCTCGCCTTGATGATTGTAACAGTACTCGCATGGGTACTGGGGTGCCACGCGAGACTGCGAGGTGACGTGACGATTAAGGGCATCTAGACGAGTGAACTTCGTCCCACAGATGCATCCATAAGGACTGTGCCCTTTTTTCTCGCCGTGTTTTCGTAGGTCATTGTTGTTTGTGAAAGCCTCGAGGCATCCGGCACAGGAGAACGCAGGGATGTGGTTAGATCCCTGTTCTTCCCTGAAGGGCTGAACACGTTAAAAAAAAAAAAAAGCCACTTACCGAGCTTCAAGCTCCTGTAGGTCCCAAAGTGGGGCAATCTGCAGAGCAGAAGGACCGGCAATTGGCTGCATGCCATATGCAGTGCTGTGTGATAGGGTGGATGTTTCATCAGCCACAGCGTTGTTCATTGAGGCGCTCTGAAAGGCGTTGGTGCCCGGCTGGATCACAGGTATCTGGTTGTAGTTCTCCATGATTACGAAATTCGAAGTCTTTGAACAATAAGAAATGATTGGCTTAACAAGGATAACGAGCGCATTGCTTGTGACGAGGGGTTGCCATACTCTTATCGTTAGGCCTGAGAAGCGTTGTAGCACAAAACATAGGGCTGTGGTTCAGTGCATAGAGGGTACATCTGGGCTGAGTAGGGTGGAATAGGGTGGAAGTTGGATCTTACCTGCATACACACTTACCCAGGTGGCATGCCTCTTCAAATTCCCACCTGTTGTTGAACACTACATTGAAATAAAGAGTGCATTCTAATATAAGTGAGTAATTACAAATCTCGTCGCGAGCAATGGGCTGAGAAATGGTATAAAAAAAGGGTTCGTTCATGAGGTAGGGAGGGGAGGGGTCCTATGGTCCTGAATTCTACCAGGGACAGTGTCGAGCTCTTCCATTTCTTACAGCATTTTGCATAAGGGTATCGTATTCGCTCCATAACCAAAAGCGCTTGGAGCGATACATGCTCACATATTGGGGCGTATAATCCTCAGGTGAATCTCCAGAGGAAAATTTGGTGAGATTGTACGATTGTACGCTATCTCCCGGAAGAGGCGTCTCAGTTCTCTACATATATAGGTAATGGGCAGGTAAATTAAATACATGTATCCATCGAAGGCGGCTTGAATAGAGGGGTTGTGATTCAAGGCTGGATTGTGAATACCTGATTTGGCGTGCAGATGAACAACACGCTAATACTTATTTGTTTCTTATCAATTACAGAGTATTTTTTATCCAGTTGATAATGAAAATTCGTAGATCTTAGGTTTCATTATCTTGCCTACTATGTAATTTTGCACTAAGTCTACTGATGCTTTGCGAAGTATGTACCTATTAATTCAGTTGATGTCCCATTTTTTTCGTCTAGAAGGCCGCCGATCTTTAATGCCTGATCTCTTTAGTGCAGGGCTGGCAGGTCTCATTTCCAGAGAACCTTACTATGTAGTAAGCAGCGAAAACAAATAACCTTAAAAGCCAAAACTCTGATATTCTTCATAGTATACTCGTCTAAATATGAATTGATTTAAAATAATTTAAATAGCTAACTTTCTTTGGGTCCTGCAACCTCCTCACTTGTCAAACTTGCCTTACTCTACCTATACTCCATTTTATAGGTGCGCTAAAGCCTGGTTCTCGGGTCATGTAGAATAACGAGATGAACTGATTCTGATTCAGTGAGAACCTGTGGGCTGGCCCAAGCAGCCAAGTTCCTTGTTTTGTCGGGCAAAAACCAGGAACAAGTGGATACCTAGGTACCGTTGTAACCCTATCTTGGCCTTTTCCCCGTCTGAGCGCAACTTGCGAACAGGGAAGACTCCGCACCTAAGAATCTGCTCTATCAGAGACATCGGGCAATATCCGATGTCTTTTCTACTGCCGATGTCATGTATGACAGCGATCGACAGGCGCTTTTCAGGGAGTCCGAGGGCGTTTCGGGCATTTCATATCAAATCCCACGATGATGTCAAAGTATAAGTTTTCAGATAAGCTGAAACTTCCCAGTAGCAATCCGGAGATCATACCCCACTTACATTGCCAAGAGGTTACAATTGATATTGTAACTAACATAACTAAACTACGAAAGAACCTTTCGAAGATTGCCCTTGGATATGATTTGTATTCGGAATTCTCCCCCTCGTATTTGTTATTGAAGCATAGGTAAGTAGAAACTATGTTCTTCACTCTTTGAACTTTTATTGTTTGTTACCAATTAATTGTTAGTGACTTAGCATCGTGTCTATAAATCAATTGTTCCATCAATTGAAACTATGAGGATAGGACGCACAGCTCAATGGCATCAGGAATACGAATCTGGGTCGTTTGTGATGCAACAGGGATCATATGCATGCTCACCGGTTGGTACCTGGTCTACAGCTTGGCAGCTAACCACCTGGGATTGAGAACCCCCTGAGCTCTAAGTTTACGTAAGATCGTATATAATAATTGCTGGAGGATTTGTAGATGGACATGGGGATACCGCAATTCTACTCGTAAGGCACAGGAAAGAACTTGTTGGAACTATGTACCGGGGTCGGGGTTGAAGTGCCATGTGTCGACACAGCACGCTAATGCCGTACGGATTCGCTTCCTGTACATAGTTTCAGCGACAGGAATGCGAGCCGTTTGGCGTTACCGATGTTGTCGACGCATCATCCCAATACGCTATACTAGAGTAACCTACATGTACTGATCAATCTGTCGACTAGCTTAGAGTGCTGTTTTCAGAAGATTACTATGTACATACAGCGACCTTGCCTCCGTTTGGTTCTGGCCAAAGTTCGAATCTGTTATGGGATAGTGAGTCCGATGTACTTGGGTGTCTTGGTGTGGCAACGCCGCTCAGACCCAATCGGGATCAAGCCTAGTTCGGCCGGGCTGCCGGAGTCTACCATAGCGCAGGCTCCTATCCGCGCGGCCTAGGCCTAATTCAGTAGGAATCTCACCAGGTATTTTAATTACTACTATGCCATATAGGTACTTACCTCACCTAGCTTGGAGAGCCCTTCTTGAGACTATCTCTTAAATACTTCAGCACCGGCATAAAACTAAGGCGATTATTGCCCACCTGAATAATAGTCTAAGGGCGCCCTGAAGTTCTAGACAGCAAGCGAAGTACGGAATATGCAATCGTGATAGAACTTGTGGAGGACCTGACGTGCAGAAAGGGGCTCGTGGCTTCAAGCTAAGCGTGTGGCATTTGTACTTGTACCTGGTTGCATGATGCTCCTAGAGTTGAATTTTGTGGGCCATTAGACCACAACAATTATCGTAAGTCTTCTTCATCACATCTTACACTTCCTTCACTTATTTGTAGGCCTTCTTGCCTCCGAATCTAGAACTCGTTACGGTGGCGCGCGACGGGTAACAAGTGGTTCTTCGAGTCTAGGAGAGGGCTATGTCTCGTGACATTAGATGAGATAGGAATCAAGTTTCAACAAACCGCAATCCCGCAACCGAAAAGTTAGAGCCACCCGAGAAGCCTGCTTGTCATACACGAGCGTTCGCGCACCAGCCAATATGATCGAACTTGGGCGAGATGACTACAACGTCTTTGCCAACCGAGTGCTATGGTCCCTGCTAGGAGTTACAACAAGTATGCTTGGTATCTTTCATTGGTTATTAACAGAACACAATTCTTACAATATCCCACTCTACAGTTATCGTTGGACTTAGGATTTTCTGTCGTCTATATTATGGGCGAAATCAGCGGGCCGGGCTCGGCTTAGATGACTACATCACAGTCTTCTGTCTAATCCTCAGCCTGGTAGTCTGCATTCTAGTGACAATAGCCACTGGATACGGCCTCGGAAAACATTACTACGAATTGGATGAGGATCAACAAGTGAACGCACTCAAATACAACGCGATTATAAACGCAGTCTTGATATGGCAATTCTCGCTGCCTAAATTCGCCATCATCGCCATCCTTAAGCGAATCCTTGACTACGGCATACGGACAGGTGTTTTTTTCTGGACGCTTGGTCTGACTTCGCAAGCGTGTTTTCTCGCCGTCTCGGTCTGGTGGTTCAAGCAATGCGATCCTGTTGAGTATGGGTGGGACAAGAACATCGAGGGGGGGACTTGTGCCGACATTAGAGTGATGTCAAACCTCGCTTATTTCACGTCAGCCTATTCGGCGTTCCTCGATATCTTCTTCGCCTTGTACCCGATTCCCTTCATTATGCGCCTGAACATGCCACTCCGAGCTCGACTTGCTGTCGCCTCTGCTCTGAGTCTCAGTTCACTAGCGTTCGTCGCATCCGTCATTAAACTATCAGCTCTCGGGCAGGCCTTCGAAATATCGGCAACAGACCCAACATGTAAGTTATCAACCTTATCATCTCTTGCTTTTGGATCGCGAATACTCATAAGACGTTTCTAGTCCCTGTCCCTTACCTCGATATTTTAGGCATGTCAGAAGGCTATATCCTAATCATATGTTCTTCGCTGCCGACTCTAGGGCCCCTTTTCCGGGCCACAAAAAGGAAGTTGACAAGTCGCGACATGAACACTAATACCGGCGCGAACGCTGGATCCAGCCTTCACAGCTTACACAAGAGCTATGCTCGCTCGAAAGAGCAAAAGCACACAGACGGCGTTGGACGATCAAGTGATGGAGGAAACTCGTCGAGCGTTGACGATATCGCACTTATTACCGCACCGTCCCCTCTCGGAAGGGACATGCGGATTCAGAAGACTGTGGACATTTCCATGACATCGGAAGCGGCAAAGCCGAGTTCGCAATTTCAAACACATAGTGCTCAGATCGCTCAGATATTTTAGCAAAAGCTCTTTACGAATATATGTCTATTTCATGCTATCTACTTGGGTAGTCAATAGTGGCAAACCCAACAAGCGCACTCAATATCATCGTGCGATAATAGTCGCATCGTACCTCCAATAATCAAACCCCTCAGATGTTGGAATATTCGATCGCGATCTCCTCCCTTTGCAAAAGCTACGGTATTCTCGTTCCTTAGCTAAGTGGACGGACCCCTGTCGAGCACAGACCCCATTCCCAGAATTTCCCCTGCATTATGCCTGCAGAAACGCAACACCGTTTGACGCGAGCAGGCTATCCCGTCTAGTGTGAGGAGACCGTTACATTTTGGGCAAAACACCACCGCCTCGACTTCCCACTAAGCAAGCCAAGGCTCTTACCACACCCCTCCTGCCATTTGAGGGATGAACGTCGCCAAGATGCCAGGGGCGAACCTTGGCCTATGCCTACCACGTGGAATAATGTGAGACAAACCTCATCCCACCCGGTAGATGATGCCTACATGGTAATGAGACCACCGATAAGATACGTAGCTTACCTGACATCCAACATGACCTCATACGACATAGCTATGCCTTGTGGAATAGGATGTACCTTTCTACCTAGGCGTGAACTAGCCTCGGAAAATACATTTACTCCCGTCCTCAAATAAAGCCGAATCCATTTCAATCGCAGATACACTGTTTACGTCCCTAGTAAGGGTCTAATCGAGATGAGATATTAGACAGAGCCTCGGTTTCTGTCAGACTTATTACTAACGATACGAGTAAGACACTAATCGACTCCGGCACTCGCGAAGTGGGCAGAGAGTGGAGGTGACCCGAGCGGCACTAATCCGTACGGAATTGACTGAGGTTGCCGGGTGGAGATGCTGTATGTAAACTAAGTTGTGCCCTGCGTCGCTAAGCTGTTGATGATCTCATGAAATCAGCAAACACTTGCCTAGACCCTTACCGCCGCCTCCCGCGGCACGAGATATAATCATCGGAGTAAAGGAAATATTTTTTACATGCATGCAGAGGTCTTGAATCCTAGCTCCTTAGTCTAAACTCTTGCATCTGAATCTATGCTAGGTTCAACTCGTTCTAGACTCTACTATAAGCTTAGTGTCTCCCTAATGACCATATTCCGTATTCGCTCAGAAGAAACATAGAGTTAGCGCCGGGACTGAGAAATGTCAACCAGAGTCGTTTAAATACTCCCATGGGGTCAGTTAGAGCTACTTCCAATTCATAGACACTAGATTCCTCTGAACACTAGCTTATTGAGTCGTCAGCACGCCATAGAGCGATGAAATCTGCTATGCAAGTACAGCTCCGGGTTAAATATCTACGGGCCGCATTATGGTCGTCGCAAGGACCGCGCCTGCCGCCCTTTACTATGTAGTAGCCAATGTTCCAAGTTTACAGGCCCACAGAAGCTTCGGCAAGAATGTCGAGATTATTAAGCGGCCTTGGTATGGCCACCATAAGCCCGTCTTGCTGCAAGATTGTAGATATTCGATGCAAATGAGATGCATGGGTTTACCGACAATCCGGTAACGTACGCTCATCGGAGGGTCGTTATTTAGATCTGATAATTTAAATAAGCTTCTGGAAACCAAGATGGTTTTTTGCGTGGCTGTGGAAACAAGCGAAAGTAACGAAGCAGAGATCTTCTACCGCTATGTTCCGAAATCTCCGAAATGAAATAGCTATGGGAATCCACGCTACTATGGGATCGTCGTCGAGACGGGATCGCAGTGAATAAATAGTAAAGATCAACAGAGCTATCGCATGATAAATTCTCCGAAAGTTCAACTTCGTCCTGGGTTAGTCTCTGAGTTACTAACCATTGTGAGCCTCTAATCATACCTACATAGTTACCAATGCTGTTGTACGATACAGCCTTGCGTTTGGCCAGCGGGTGGAGGATGTACCAAAACGTATCAGAGATATAAACATTGCCATCTGCACTGGTTCTAAGAATGGCGCGAGGTGAGAGAACAGTAAAAGCCGCGAGCCAAGAGCGAGAGAGTAAAGCATCATCTTGCGTAAAAGCATTGCTAAACTAACACATCGTGGTAGTCACAAGCCCTGCAACGAGACAGGCCACGGAAATACGACATCCTGTAGAGGACATTCAGAGAAGAAGCATAACCCAGCGATCCAGCCCTTCGTGAACAATCTCGGCACCCATGCATCTCGACCCATACCTTGTGGGTTGGCCAAGTCAACTTCCAGGGTGACATGCCTATCGATATCATTGAAGTCAGATCTCCCCTCATCTTCCCTCCTGGGATGAATCGAGGTGAAGATATAGTTCGGATTGAAGTCTTGTTCAACAATGAAGATGGCGTAACCCGGCCTCTGACTATTGATTAGGCGCGCAGTACAGAGCACCATGCCTTGGTCAATAGCATTTGCAAGTATGCTTGCCATCTGGACCAGCCACCCTTGCGAGAACGTCCGAGATTGCGGAGGGTTGTGAATCTTAGCGATTAAATTACGAAGTCGATTAGATAGAGCATACTGGCGGCACCTGGCTAGTCTTCCGACAAGCTGCCTCAATCGCCAGCGTTCCCAGCGTTCCAGACCTCCCGTTGAACTTCTGTTATTCCGACGTGTAGTACCCCGAAAATATTTTGTTGGGATCAGCATTTTACGCTTCCACAGATGACCTAATGTATGGATTCCTTCCTCGGATAGCCGAACGTCGACGAGTCGACACCCTTTGTTGTAGGTCAGACCTTTCTCTGGGTAAGGTGATTGCAGCCCGTTGAAAAATTGCATTTTCAGAAAGTCAACGATGGGTGAGGCTCGTGCCTTGGCGACATTAAGGTAACTATGAGGGTGATTTGACAAAATCTCCCCGTTCAAAAGGCAAAGCGCGAGCATGGACAAGCTCAGGCTATGTCCCTCGGCTCGAAGTTGCGCACTATTCAGCCGCACGGAATATTGACAGCAATTAGCAACGATAGGCAAGCGGTCCCAGGTATTCGTGAGCTCTCGGGTCGCAAGGTCCGAAATAACCCTCGGCGACATTGATTGCGGGGCCAAGTTGTCCCCATTGATGCCTTCGACTTCTTGAAGCAAGATCGTGTATTTCCCCGCTCTCGATAGGATATCTTCGCATAAGCTGGCGGCGAGTGGCGGCTGGCGGCTTTGGCAGGCTAGGCAGAGTTTTGTTGCCTCTTCATGAAATTTCACCGAATCAATGCACAGCTCCCCCTCTATGGACTTCATAAGCCCAGGCAGCTTCAAGTTGTCCAATCCCAGATGATGGGGTATGAGAAGTCTCATCTTCGTGCCGGCCTTATAATTCTCTTGAAATGTCCATCCTCTCGTGAACCACATGTCTGACGTGATTTCTTTAAGTAATTTAAGAGCCTTCAAGGCTTCATTTAGACCCGTTTTCCGGGAGAGCCGAAATCCCCCACTATGTTTGTATACGAGCTGACCTTTCAGGATCTTAACGAGAAGTTTCAATTCGATCAAAGACTTGATAGGCCGAGCAAGCAATGCGACCGGATGGTTACTCCGACTGTATACCAGATCCATCGCCTGCATTCCTATTTCCTTCGCCTCTCCTTCTTGCTCGATGCAGTGTTGGTCGATCCAGAGACAATTCACACCAAACACTTTCATATACTTCCTTACACGGGTGAAAACGTTATCTCTCACCGGTGACGGTTTCAAAGAACCCGAGCCTATTCGTTGTTGAACGAGATACCCCCCAGTGTCAAGTTTAGTCTCTAATGGAGACGGTTTCCAGGTGTAGGAAAGGGCTACATAGCGTGACTGACGATAAGCGTTGATTGTCCGCCGTACTAGGATATCGTCTGGACCTCGGAAACATAAACATTCCAAGTGTTCAATGAAATCCCGAGACTTGCCCTGGTCTATCTGAGCCTGTTGAATATTCGCTAGCTGCGTTGTGACCTTGCCCTTGGAATGCCTTGAGCTGATGCTCGAGAGCGAGCGTTGCATGTCATCAGACACTTCACAAGCGGACATACTGGAAGGCTTAAGTTAGGTATCCTTGGGGTTCTCTTCAATGGGCTAGGAGGTAGTTAGCAAGTTCGTGGTTATAGTAATGGGTACTGCTTGACGGCGACGAACGTACCTTTTTATGCACGAGCACATGAGTCATAACCCCGCCCGCCGCCAATTTATGCGGCATTCATTCGGCCGCATACTCCAACACCCTAAGCCAACAATCCTCAACCTTTGCGACCGTCTATTTAGGTAGGAAAGAAGAATGCATATGATGAGATTCTATCTACGATGCGAGATAAGGTGTCCGAGGCCTGGCGTGTTCAATGGTCAAGACTGACTGCGTACGGTCTTCCACGCTTCATATGCCGAGAGTTTGCCAACTGGTTTTGGACTCGTGGAGAAGAGGTCTGGGTGGGCCGCCATGAACTCTTCCAGCTCCTTCATCCTTTGCGCCGCAATTTCCTTCCTGTATGCCTCATGCTCCGCGTTTTCCTTTCCCTCGGTCACTACCTCTTCAAAGAGCTCCACCTCTCCGATGGTATGGGTGAAAGTGGACTCGTCAATTTGATTCTTGCCGGCCTCGGCCTCGGTGACCACGTCCAGGACAATTGTCATTTTCGCCGAGGGTGCCGTACCGTCCGCTAGCTGCGTTACCTCCCACTCCTCCCGGCGCGTCTGCAAATCCGAAACCACCTGCAAGTCCTCCAGCTTCATCTTGGACCCGGTGGTGCGAAGCACCTCGTCCGACACTTTCGATTTCCCGTCAATTTCGACGAATTGCGAGTTGTTGTAATGACCCCCGAGCCGCAACTTGGCGTTCCATTGCGACTCGTCTTCGCTACCGGCGATCGGCGGGGTAGGACCAAGAGGCAGAAGATCGTTGACGGAGCGCTGCCGAACCCAAAGGCCTAGCTTGCTAAGATGATCGTCCTCCGTGTCGTAGTACGTGTCGCGGATGAGCTGGCCCGGGTGGTATAGCGCGGCGAAGGGGACTCCCTCTCCGTGGCTGAAGGGTTGGTGAGGTTGTGTTCGCGGCGTACTCTGAATGTGATTTGCGAGAGACGCGAACTTGGGTCCTGGGTTAAACTTGCGCTCGACCTCGACACTCGATACGATACGCTTAAGCGTTAAAGCGGCAGCTTTCAACGCCATCTGGGGCTCCTGGATGTGGTTGTCGGATGACATGGGTGTTTGATTCTACTGGAATGTAGATTGATCAGTATTGGAAAAGGAAGGAAAGGTGAAGAGATTGCAAAATCAAATTGCAATTGAAAAAGTAAAAAAGTTGAATACAAGTACCTACTAGGTAGTACGCGAAGGATAGTGCGCGCACGTGGGAAATGCACGTAGGGTATTGCCTACATGAACTAGTGCGGCTCTTAGTTCACATGAACTCGGCACGGATCTGTCAGTTTGAAAGGTAAAATGGATCCTGAGGAGAACAATAAAGGAAGCTAGGACTGGTAACGGGCTAGAAGCTTAATCTGATCGTCACGCTAATATTTAGGTACCTTAGGTACGCTAATGTGCCACGGATATGTCATGTGTAACCCACACTGTGAGGGGTATTTCAGAGCATTCAATTCATTCAAAGAAGAAAAAAACATCAATTCAATACCATCACATCATAATCCGTGTGTCTACCAAATGTTTGGCTCACCGTCCCCCTCACCGTCCCCTTCACTGTCCATAGTCTATCCCCCTCACCAGTCCAACTTATCTCTGGACCCGCAGCCGCCCTCCATCTCTGCTCCATCTCCCATAACATCCTTCGTCCACTCGTACATCCCCCCGCGCTGCTTGAACGCTTCCTGGTCCCAGCGAACTTCGCTCAGCGCTCTCTGCACCCCGACCTTCAGAATCGATTGCGACTGCTTCTCAACCCCGGAGCCCTTGTCTAGGAAGCAGAGGAACTCGTCCAGGATGAGGTAGCTCGACGCCATGATCGAGTTCGGCTCCGGTATGAAACATTTGAGGTGCTGGTGCTTATTGCAGAAAACCTGAAATTGTTCATCCGAGATGAGAAGCTTCTTAGCGTCTTGCTTTCGCCTGTTAACGCGAGTATCCTCATCCTCCACATCGTTCTCTCCCTCCACGTACAGCACTTGGAAGACCTTCCACCGGAATGGGTCCAGCTCTCGTATCGTGTCCACCATATCTTCCTGCCAGTTGTGGATACACACCACCGTGTTGAGCTTGAACTTGATGCCTCGCTGGCGGCACCAGTCGCGGATGCGGAATAGCTGTGTGACGTTCTCCCCGGTACCGCGGCCGATGACGATGTTTGTTTCCTCGTCGAAGCTGTCACAACTCACGCCCATGACGTCGACCCATCGGCCGTGCTTCTCCATCCACTTCTCAGTGACCTTCGTACCATTGGTGATGATGCTGACGCTCTCGAGACCCAGCTCCTCTTTGCAGAAACGACAAAGCATGGCCAGCCTGCTGGGGTAGAGGAACGGCTCGCCGCCAGCGAAGTTGATCTTGCGCATGCCGGCTTCGCTGAGTAGGCGAAGTCCCTTCTTCATATCATCCTCGGAGGCGACGTAGGACGTCTTCTCGGTGTGGAAACAGAAGGCACACTCCTTGTTGCATTTCCGTGAGAAATGATAGCTGAGCGAGACCGGCTTGGTGGCATTGTCGCTGCGATGCTTCCAATACATGAGAAAAACTACTATGCCGATTGCACCGGTATAAGCAACCGCCGTGGGCAGCCCCCAGTTCGAATAGGTGAGATTCAACAGCATAATTGATGATTTCCTCGTTTCTTGTACTTTGACTTGGAGAGGTGGAAAGAAAAGATCAACTGTAAAGCACGGGGTGTAAGTCTACTTATGGAACTATTCAATGTTACTTTACAAACATGCAGGCTTTTGGAAACGCCCTCCTTATACCTGTACGCCGGCAGGTAGAACGCAGGAGTAACGGGCGGTTGCATTGTATGCACTGCAAGCTATACCTTACACAGCGAATGCAAACAAATTTTAAGGAAGCGAAAGTTATGCAAGCTGGCTAAGAGGGATTTCTGCCTCTGGAAAACTTTCCTCCTTCTTAACTCACTTTTTCAACAACATCGCCCACGAAAACGGGACAAAGTGATGGGTGATTTATTGACAGAGTTAAGCAAACCTGCCCTGTTACTTACACATAGATCAATTTTACATTTTCGACTTCTATCACCTCGCTACTTTACTGCTTCATCTTTCGCGTCTAGATGTATCTGGAAACAATAACGACCAGAGGTGGTTTGCTCAGTCATCACGGTCTGCCGTTTGCTCCAATACAAGCAAGTTTGAAACTTACCTGTGGTATTGTAGTCAGTCATAATAACGTCCAGTGACACATTTTATAAAGAAAACCTTTTATGACTAAGGAATTTGACTCTAATATGTGACTTAAATGGTTTCAGTCCCCACATCTGCCTTATGATCTCTCGTTGCTGAGATGGGCCTGTTCTAGAAAGGAATTGTCATCATCGTCAATTACTATCAAAATACTAACCACTTCCTCTCTGTGAAATCTGAATTACCTTACAGAATACTATCAAGACACCCAACATGGAGAGCACTGCCCAATCCCACAGCCCTACCATTGTCTTCGTCCTGGGCCCCCCGGGCGCTGGAAAAGGTACTCTCTGTGAGCTTGCCGCCAATATGCCCTGCGTGGCCGACCGTCGCTATCGTCACCTCTCAGTAGGAGACTATCTGCGCGAGCTCTGTAAATCCGAGTTTCCCTGCATAGATCAGAGCTTCGATTGCGACAAGATCCGTAACCATATACGAGAGAGCAAACTGCTGCCTGCTGACGTACTCATTCCGGTGCTCAAGCACCAGATCATCTCAATTCCCAACGATGAAACTGCCACAACTGCTTGGTTAATCGATGGATTCCCGCGCAATATGGAGACCGCACTAGCATTCGAGGAGAAGGTAGGCCCATTAGACTGTGTTTAATGAATTTGGAAGAAAGAAACTAAAGTATCACGTACTCCAGTTCGGCAAGCCGCTAAAAGTCATCGTTCTTGAATGCACGCGCGACATCGCACAACGTCGATTTCTTAGTCGTGGCAGAGAGAAGAGTGACGACGACGAACGCTTCCAAAAGCGGCACGACGAGTACACCGAGAACATGAAAAAGATTCGTGAGCACTACGGAAGCCTCATCGAGACGGTACGTATTCTCTACCCGTATGCTGGTAGTGATCTATTTTTTTGCTGAGTATTCACAGATTTGCGGAGATGGAACCAAAGGAGAATGCCTTGGCAAGTTTATGGGTGCATTGCCAAAGATTCCCATGAACCCAAGAACGTAGGGGTAACTATGGGACGGCTTGTAGTTAGAGGGAATGAAGTCTGCGTTAACGATGAACTGGGTTAACATTGTGGATAGTTTTCAATTGATGTCAGGGAAAATGGTGTTAGATACTGCGAAGATATTACCAAACACTTGAGTTAATTCCAGAATGGATGGTTCGTACGAGCCATGGCATCTATATGTATATGCATGTGAGATGTGAGTGAGACAGTGGATAGGGGCTAACCAGTAGGTGGCTGGTAGTGTAGGTGAACTAGATAGACTACATGCCGGTATGACAATATGTGCAATAAACTATTAGAATGCCTAAATACAACTCCAACTTCGATCCCATTCACTTGGATTATTGCCATGTAGTCCTGATTGTCTGATTTGTGGTGAATACGCCCACGGTTCGCAGGCTGACCAACAGTCGTCGATAGACAAGACAGACAGATGTATTTTTATTACTTTTCCCTCCCCACCCATGTTAGTAATAACCATCGAAAAGAGCTTAAAATATCTCAACGCTTTTTCGTAAACTCGTCCGGAAACTAGAGGCAAAGAGTCGCAAAAATGAGGTTGCTCTAATTTATAAACCAGCAGAATCGCCAGCAAGCCCTAATGCCCTTGGTGATTCGAAGACAAATGAAACTGTTCTAGGAATTACGGCAGTGGAAGTGAAGAACAGGGGATACGATGGTCATCATAGTGGATAGGTAGTTCTAACCCATTAATGATGTGAGGGATAATGATATAACAGTAACCAGGTGACGCGAAGATAGTATCGCATACTCGAATTAACATCACGATGTAGACCTTGTAAGCATAAGAAAGAAATATTTATGGCACGAAGGCCCTATCTACCAGCTATCGGCCACGGGAAGGTCCCGGGTCCATATACACGAGCATCCATTGTCCTATACCCCCAATACCAATGTGGCTCACCAGCCCTGCAGTGTTTGTCAGTGTCAGTACATAAGATTAAAGATGATGTTGCAGAGGGGACAGTGTGAAACGGACGGTGGGAGAGATGGAAAAGAAAAGAAAAGAAGAGTAGTTAATGCTTACCAACTTCCTCGTTGCTCTTCAACTGGTCAGGCCCGGGAGGGCAGCCCCGAGTGGGGCGGAGCTTGATGAGCTCCTCTCATGTATAGGTGCGGGAATCCATTGTATGTACCACATGTACAAGGTACATAGGACCGACGAGTTGGCTGATGATTCCTCTGCGATAAACATCGCAGCCGAGACGACCACACACAAGTGTGAGTAGAGTTGCCTTGTGTGTGTGAAGTCACAACTACCTATGTAGGCTGTTTCTTTAGGTCAGCGTAATGCGTCGGACGAAAAGATGGGGCGGAGCAAGTACCTTTTGCGAGCGACCTACTGCTCCGAATCCTTGCGAGCCTTCGAAGTATGGCGTCGCAGATGTCTCGCGACAGTCTCGGCTCGCGTGCAGTCTTTACCACAGCTAGGCCAATTGCACCTCATTTTCCCGCCAGGAACTCCCTCGCCGATAGCATCGTTATGCGTCTTGAGATGCTTGTTGAGATCATGCTCGCTCTCAGTCGTGACTGAGCATCCAGGCCAGAAACAGTGTGTCCCAATATGCACATCGTTGATGTGCTGCAGCAGTGTTCTTTCATTCTTGAAGATGGATTTGTTGCACTGAGGGCAGGTGCGCATCTCGCTTTCCACTTGCGATGGCTGAGGAGAGGGCAAGGGCACCTGTGTCAGGGGTCTGGATGGTGGAAGAGTAGGTAAGGGTGTTTGTGGCTGGGGTCTGGATGATGGAAGAGAGGGTAGGGGTGTACGCGGATGGAGTCTGGATGAAGGAAGAGAGGGTAAGGGTGTCCGCTGCTGGCTATTACGAGCGTGGCGGGCATGCACAGAGCGTGTTCTAGTGTCGCTCGCATCGTCTATACAATGAATCAGTGTTTTTTCTTTCAAGAGATCCAAAGTATATAGGGTGACATTGAGACTGAGCTGACGCGGTCGAAATGGAGCATGATTTTCAGTGTTTACATACCTTGGAGATCATTTAATCTTTTTAGATTGCGATGCGTTCGTTGGAGCAGCCTCGCCCCATGGTTAGTTATCGGCGAAGGCGGATCACTCATGTCGGCAGACGACTGGGTAACCTGGGGGTTTGTGGAGGAGCGTGTATGAGGCGTGAAGAGTGAATCCATATTGGAAATTGGATGTTGTTGATGGAATAATTGATTAAAATCAGATATGATTGCGTGAAGAAATTTATGAGAAAGGTTTGAAGACGTCCTTGTAGGAGTTGAAAACGTAACTTTTTGTTGGATGTTGTAAAAGAGAAAGGTAGAAGGATGGGGGATTGGTGTGGTATATAAAGGTTTTCGAACGTACTGGCAAAAATATCGTAACTACAACAACGACTTTAGACACCTAGGTACCTCAGGTAAATACATCTAAGTAAACCACCCAAGTATTTAAGGTTCTGGCAATACCTATTCACTGTTACTAAAGGCTTCCGTGGCGACGGATATGATAGCCGCTAAACCCCCATTGACCTTAGGTCCGTGACTACGATTCTCAAGCTGCACTGTAGGAGTACTAGTAAACAGTAGAGATGTCCGTGATCCACTAATAGAGCATTAATGTCTAGAAGCTGCCTCCGTGGCCGACCTTTTAACTGTGAGTGTATTGTAGTCGGATAACTTAACTGTGCGACTATCTAGGCACTGGCTTTCTCACACGCACCGGACCAGTTTGGCCCAGAAAAGGTTCAGAGTCTTGTATTTCGTAGACTACTCTCGAAAAATCTAACTTGAATAGGAAATTTTAAAATTGTTAATAGTTACGGGACACTTCCCTTTATAAATTAGAAGGAAGTCAGGCTCTTAAACGCAATTGTCCTATAATAATTACTAGGAAACTCCAAGTATCCCTTAAGAGCACATAAAATCGATAAAATTGGGGAATATCTAGGATCTTTCAAGTATGAATTAGGTATAGGTATAAACTATAAGTTAATGATTCAGCTTACGCTGTGCTATAAATTCTCAAGGCCAATATTATGAAAACACTTTATTATCCTGCTCTTGTTATAAGACACAAAACTTAGAAAATTACGTACAAGATTTTCGCTCTCCATCGACTAAGTTGTTATTCTCGTCTAAAAGCAGCATGAGAAACCCCTGAAAATCAGTGTCTGCAGGTAGAAGATCCAAGGCTGTCTTTATAATTGTCCTGTACACCACATCCATCTTCTGGAGCTTGCCTTAGAAAGTAATTTAACTAACCCCAGGATTCTCCTTTTTGATTTTCTTGGTGATCATCTTCGATGGCAACTCAATTTATGCTCTCGCTGTCGAATTTCCATAAAATATCGCGTTCACTGTTGGAATCTTGCCAGGTATGTTCTAGACAAGAGATATACATTGGCAACTTCGTTGACCACGGCAGTAAAACAGAATGAAAGAGTCTCAATGACTGTGAATTAAGTGTGTGGACTTATTCTACGCGACGGTTTTTTCTCAGGAAAAACAAAGGGGGTGGGGCTGGGCATAAGTCAACTGTTAAGTAAATTTTGGCGCGACAGAGTGATCCTGTGATAATCCCATGACAACCTTGATTATGATTTTTGACAGGTCTATTATGTATTGTGTCCTCTGGAGAGTAACGAGTGTAGTTGTCCCAGTGGATTCGATATTGGATTCTATTATGATTGCTAGGCAGCATTTCGTGCTGCCGTTGTATGCCGGCGCAGATGCCGAGCCACCGTCTCTGCCATAGTACATAACTTTCCACATCCCGGCCAATTACACGTCATTTTTCCATTCTCAATTTCCATCCCTGCCGTGTGATTGTGTTCTTTTAGATGGCCGTTGAGTGCAGTTTCGGTGGTAGCAACAAACGCACAACCGGGCCAAAAGCATCTTGTTCCAATATGAACATCGTTAACATGTTGACGGAGCGTTCGAATGGTCTTAAAACCCGCTTTGTTACACACTTCGCAGGCTAATGTTTGAAAATCTGTCTGCGCCGATGGTTGGGGCCCGACAGGGGCAGTGTTACGGTTGTTGGGCGAATTGACAGGAGCAGTGTTACGGTCGTTAGGCGAATTAGCGGAGGCGTCAAAGCCGTTACCTAAGGAGTTGATTAGTATAGGTAAAAAAATTGAAAGAAAGCAACGTAGTAGGGGCAGTAGATATGTAACTACTTATATTCTCGAAAACATACCGGTAATAACAGTGATGATTTCATTACCATTGCGCTCTTCGATTATTCTCTCGATGAGGTTGATTTCCCTGGCTGTGAGCGGTGATGCCGGCTGGATGGTATAGGCATCCTCGCCAGGAGGGTCAATACCCTCCATCTCGCACATTAGTGTGATTAAAGAATTTCTGCGGGTGCGCTGAGGCGTCGTAGGATTATCCATAGTGAAATGAGTTTGCAGTGATTCACTGGTTAGGATATTCGATGAAAGACGTATGTGAGAACCTAAGTAGCTCAAGGGAAGATGGGTAGAACTCAAGGTGCAACTTGGACGTGTCGCGTCAAAGTTGAAAGACCCGTTGAATAAAATTCGGTTTCTTTTCTTAGAGAAAAAACAAACCGATGGGAAATTTTGAATTCGCTTGATGAGGAAGTGGCAAGGTTGGTAGTCGTGGTAACGACAACCCTAGGTACGTTGGACTTGAGTGGTAAATTCACTTCGCCCCTAAGTCAAATATGTACTGGTTGCCTAGGTACCTGGGTAGGTAGTTGAGTTGCTTGACGGCTGCTTACATTTATGGAGGTTATGTAGCAACCCTTTATACAACTGCCTACTTACTAGACCTTACTACTGGTTATAGATATCGCTATTACGGCTCGACTATTACGGAAAACGAGGGGTTGGGCTACGTTGTAAGGGAGAGTTGTTCAAATTCAAGACAATAGATAATGCAGCTATATATGCAGTCGCAAAGTTGATAAGTCAACATCTGTTCTATACATATGTTGTGTATCTGTCAGAAAACTTAACTGAAAGTGTTATCACGATGGCTGTTAAAGAGGTATAGTATCTGTATAGCTACACTTTACATATTTCCCAGAAGCCCTTCTGTCCTATTTTATATCCGTCGTATCAATCTCTGTACACAGTACCTACCTAAGGTGTTTAGTAAGTACCTAGGTAGGTAGCAATTTGCTTGTCATGCACTAGTTCAATAAGTAAGGTCTTAGACCGTTTATAGGATAGGTAGAAACATGTTTGTCGAACTTTTGCGAACCTCTCAAGCAAGCTTCGTTGTAGGATGTATGTTGTGATCATGGAATATAGCTTTGATTTCTATTCTAAAGCCGATCCGCAAAGAATTATAAGCATTGAGCGTAATGCCTTCCTGTCTAGGTAGTTTTTATCGACTTTTGTCTATGATCATAGTTGGGATGTCTACAGTTACGTGGCTATACTAAATTTAGAGACTACATAGAGTTTCCGCATTAGTTGATTCAATATCAATCAACTCATCACAGGTCGAGGAAGGGATAAGTTAAATGATCTGACTCATTGTAATTAGCTAGTAGATTTCAAGTTCACCCTTGTTAAATTTATAGATTAAGTTTCCCGAAGTCCTTCAAAGCTAAGTGCGGTTCCCAATTGTTAAGTCACTGCAATATTCACCTATGATGCAACATACAGTTAGAAAGAGGAGCTTTGAATCTACACACCTGTGTACGGATGTATTTTTGTCAATCTATATGAAAAGGGGAATAGGTTAGTTCCTAGCGCGGCGTACCCGAACCAGAGGACCATCACGATGTGCAACGACATTGTCTACCTAATGCTTAATTCGGTTTAAATCGAGGACTCATCCCAAACAACGATCTTCTATTTGAATCCTCCCTGTGGAACATCCCTCGCGTATATAGTACGTAGGCGAATAGTCGGACTTAATGTTGATGATCATGAGACTGCGCGGTTCTGCCGCCAGTGCATACCCCGCACGATTCCCTGTTCGCGATTGTGACCTGTCTTCGGCATGTATATGATTCGGCTGATGACTACTAACGGAATATTTAAGACCAGATTAGTTCCAGCGGCGGGTGCTTCGATTTGTGTCGTGGGTAACGTTGAGCTTAGAGTGGACTTGACATCTACAATCAACTACTACAAGCCCAGGCAACCACCATCAATATGCCGGGCCTCGTTCAAGAAACACCCTTCAAGACCATCACAGTCAAGGAGTTGCATCCTACTTTTGCTGCAGAAGTCAGCGGAGTCAACTTCCAGGATCTGTCTGAAGAGCCGTTTGGGGAGATCGTGGCGGCCATGGCTAAGGTGAATAAGCCATTACTTCACCCAAATGCTACTCCTGAACCCGATACTCTCTCCCACAATAAATATCTTCAACTAATTACCAGTTGCTCGTGTAGTACGGCGTTTGCGTATTCCGAGACACGGGCATGGACGACGCCTCACATGTCAAATTCTCCGAGCGCTTCGGGGAACTGGACAATATTCGGCGCTACCTCGTAGGCGGGCGCAAGCCCCGCTACGATCTCTACGAGTTATTCGACGCCGGAAACATCGACGGAGACACAAACACCGTCCTCGACCCGGAGAGCGCGCGAGCGCATTCGAACCGCGGCAATGGGCTATTTCACGTGGACTCGTCATTCAACCCGCGGCGCGCGTCCTTCTCGCTTCTCCGCGCCTGCGAGCTGCCGCCCCCGGGCAACGGGGGCAACACCGATTTCGCCGACTCCCGGACTGCGTTCGACGAGCTGCCCGAAGATCTCCGCGACGAGTTGCTGTCGCACGATTACGTGGGGGCGCACTCGATGGCGCACTCGCGGAAGCTCGGCTCGCCCGATTTCTTCGAAGACGTGGACCCGGCCCAGTCGCCGATGCAGCGGCATCGCATCGCGCAGCTGCACGAGCCCAGCGGGCGGATGAATCTGTATATCGGCGCGCATATGCACCACATCGAGGAGAACGGCAAGGAGATTCCGAACTCGCGGGAGCTGGTGCAGCGCCTCAACCAGCACGCCACGCAGAAGAAATACATGACCACTGTGCAGTGGAACAATACGAGTGACATGATTATCTGGGATAACCGATGTGTTCTGCACCGCGCGGGCGGTGGTGCCTTCGAGGGTAAGTACAGGCGCGACTTGAGGCGGACTACGGTCCACGACGATAGCCCGACGGCGTGGGGGTTGAACTCGAAGGATGTTGTGTGGCAGGGGTTTAATAGCCAGGCAAAGCCCAAGCATGCTGGAGCAGTCGGAGTATAATAACTGTCATTGGCATAATTAATAATTAATTTAATAGAAAATCGGCCAAATCTATCAAGGATATTCCAGGATCGTATATGTAATTAAGGATGAATCAGAGTGGTGATGGACTTCCTAGCGACCTCGTCCGCCGTCGCTACCTTATGGGAAATATACGAGGGGTCGTTCCGGTACCATAACAGTGCCGCAACGGTATCATTATTATAACCATTTTAATAATAATATCATTACGAAATTAATTAATACCGTGTTAAAATATTTAAAACCGTATTTATTATTATATATTATATTAATTTTATTAAAAAATATATTATAATTATATAATTATATTATAAAATTTTAAAATTTTAAAATTATATTAATAATTTTATAAATATATTATATAATTTTATAATAATTTTAAAATTTTATAAATATATTATATAATTATATAAAAATTTTAAAATTATATAATTATATTATATAATTTTAAATTTTTATATTTAATTTTAAAATTATATTATTTAATTATAAATATATATTATATAATTTTATTTTAATTTTATAATAATAATTTTAAATTTATATTTATATATTATATAATTTTTTAAATATATTATTTATTTTATTAATATATTAATTATTATTTATTAAATTTATTTTATAATTTAATATAAAATATATATATATTAATTTTATTTATATAAATATAATAATAATATTAAATAAAATTATTTTTATAAATATAAATATTAAATATAATTATATATATTAATATAATATTATTATATAAATTAATTATATAAATTAATTATATTAAATAATTAATTAAATTAATTATTATATAATTAATTTTATATATATAAATAAAATTATTATAAATATAAATAAAAATATTATTAATATTAAATTT